>JAHPZR010031140.1:10000-17928 GCA_019787425.1 Platygyra sinensis
TACTTCAAGATCAAATTTTTCTTTTCTTCCGTTGTGACAGACTTGACCGTAAAACTAAAATATAGTGCTATATAGTACAGAATTCTTAGAAATGTGTGTTTCTTGCATGAAAATTTCAATCCTCTAGAATCAACATTGATATAGCAAAAGTAAGATAATAAGATCTAAGATATCATTATCATAATAATAATAATAATAATAGTACCAAGGCTTCGTAACAGAACGAAGTAAGATATCGCGTTTGATGAACCAACCGATGTTTTTGAATTTCATATCTTTTAATCAAGACATGTTTCGGATGAAACATTATCCATGGTCAGTTGTACAATGAGAAATAAAATGAAGTTGTGCAATAAGAAGTGTAACAAAGTGAGATATAACATGAATAATTGACGGCGATGGATAATGTTTTATCCGAAACATGTCTTGATTAAAAATTATGAAATTCAAAAACATCATTTGATTCATCAAAGCAATAATAATAATAATAATAATAATAATAATAGCGCCATTTGCGAATGGTTCACTGGCGCTTTTACAACAACTTGAGGCTAATAAACTTATAATGTTAAACAAGTCGAATAGGCTGTCGTTACCTCACTAAAAAAGTTGGCTAGTGAAGGTTAGGTGTTTTCAAAAGCTATAACCAAATCAGGGCGACTACATTGTCGGGTCTGCGACTGAGACCACTTAGTAACTTGGCGGATGTACACTTCATTGACCATTGAAGTTATAATAAGGAGTAAAACTTACATTCTGACTCTGATCGCGTAAAGTGATGGTGTCAACAAGACTGGTTATCTCTTCTTCAGTTATGTTATCTAAAAAAAGCAATAGACCCTTTTCATAAATGGCTGCCAATTTTAAATTCTATTGTGTGCATTTATATTAGCCTCACTAAACTCGTTTTGGGCGTAAAAATTCTTTTGAATTATTAACTCAAAACGAGGTTAATCAGGCCAATTTTAATAATTACAAAAGAATATATAATTGGCAACCATTTATGAAAAGGGTCTATGGGTATTGAATTTACGATTACTAATGCAAATTTTTCTTTTAATTTCAGTCTTTTGATATAGCTATGGCTGTGGACTGGGAAAATTGAATATACGAGGGGCAATTTTTCTATGTTTTATACTCTGATAAAACATGGGTTTTTGACCAATCAGGGCACGCGCATGGTCCTATCTGAGTTATAATCTACAGGGTAGGACACTTTCCTCTTACAGCGCCTCGGTCCACCCAGGTGTGTAAATGGGTACCGGCGAATTTAATGTTGGGAGTAACACTGCAATGGACTAGCATCCCATAACAGGGGACGCAAAAATACTTCTAGTCCGCCATGCCCTGAAACCGCCTGATGAGCTACTCGGTTCGAATACAGAGTTTACCTTTACTACCTCATAACGAGGCTCACTTTATTTGTTCTCATACTTTTGCTTTGTCTACAGTCGTAGAAAATTTCATAGAACACTACAGATAGCTAGGCACAAAATGTTAGTCTGGGACTATTTACTTACCTCTACTGGCAGTTTGAGGAAGTAATTGTTCTCTAGCTGTTCTGGAAGTATTGGTGCTTCCTGGTGTTACGTTGGCGTTAGCACATGTTTCAGCTTGAGTTGAACCAAAAGACGATACTTCATCCGCGTGTCCTTCGGTCATGGCAGTCTCCTTCAAGATTTCATAGCAATAATAGTAGGGAAGTGTCACTATTAGTGCATGCCTACATAGATTCATTGGAAGGAAAGTGTCTTCTATTCTGTCAACTGACAGCAACAGCAAAAACAACAACAACTAACTCTATTTTGATGACCACTGAACAATACATAGTGTTGCAAAAGTTCTTGTGAACTAAAACTAAAACCTAAACTGAAACAGAAATGATTTTCCTGAACATATCATAAGGTTATAGCAATCCGGCAAGCTACATAGGTTTAATATTGCATAGATCATTGCAAGATGAAATGAATTTGCCAATTGAATATAACATAATGATTTGAAGAGGTCATAAGTTCGACGGTACCTTGTAATGGAGATTAATGCTTACAATTCGAACGATATTGTCTTTTTCTCCATAAAATTAATCTCTTAGAGGAGAGTATTTAATGTAGTACATACGAAAGTGAGATGCATCTTTAATTTGATTGAGGGTGTAGATTTTGGGAGATTCGGAGCCTAGGGCCTGTGAAAATGGTAACCTTGCGGTAAATTATTTTTAGTCAAACGTGGGAAGCGAACGCCCATTTCCGCCATTTCTCAGTTTATGCTTAGTGAATTAGGAGGTTGAACAGATCGGGGGTACTTTGTTATGATTCAAACCTTGTTACTTTTTAATTGTAAGTTGTTCTGTTGTCATGCCAACAACTATCTAATCTCTGTCATCATAGGATCCTTTCAGTTATAACTCGGTTACCAAATGCAAGACTATAAAATGGCCTATTGCCGCGAGATTTAAAATTACTTTAAAACGCAGTTTTACACGCTTGTTTGCTTCTTACCAGCTGCTTGCATTATGTTAACAAAATGATCACTAGTTTTGGACAACAAAATAGCCGAAAACGTGGTGGCAGAAGTATTGACAGTGACACAAAATAATCAGTTGTTACGCTGGGCAGCAGCAACTGTGTTTGAGAAAGACTGGAGAAAACATTTGTACCTTACAAAGGCAAAGAATGTATACAACTCTGTTTCCTCTCGTCATCTTCTTTAAATTCTTTCCATTCCATTCCGAGATGGGGTTTTCCGCATGAGCAGCATCTTCACATTCAGGTGAGCATGGACAAAAATGATTTTTTGCCCGTACTTTAGTGAAAAACTGGAAGCTGAAAAGGTTCAAAAATGAGAAAAGGATATTACTGTGACGCTGAAGTATGATCACGATACTCGCCAGAGCCGTTGCTGCTGAGTGGAAGGAGAGAGTGTCATTAAATCCTCAGGGTATCATTTCCCTGTAATGTTTTTGTTGTGGCTTTCTGATTTTTTTTTTATCATAAAAGTGGTTTTTGGGGGAATGGGCATGGTATTTTTACCATGCTTTTTTATTACACAAACGTTTTTCCATTCTTCAATGTCTTTTGACTTCTGTTGCACAAATTATCATAAGCTAGCAATTCAGAACTGGGTTGAAAAAACCTTAATAAAAAGATAATTGGTGACTGAAACTACAAAGAACTGTTTTTGAAGCATTATAATTATGGAAGAAGTTGCAAAATTGTAGACACTCCCCCGGCACTCGCGTAAAATGAAGTCCAACTTGGATTTAAAAAAACATAAATGAGATGACCCTACACAACTTGTGAAAACAAAGGAACACATTAGCATTTGTCGGTCTCAGTCATGTTTATGTAACCAATTCAATTCGATCACCCTTGCAAATTGTAGACTAGTGCAATCGGATCTGAGGAGACTGTCTAATATGTGTTTGAACACTGACTATACTTCAGTATTTTGTATGCGCCATAGCAAGGCTTATACATCTAAATAACCGCATTTTAACTCTATTATCACTGTATATGTCTTACCGCTGGCCTTCTAGCTTTGGTAATTTTGCCACGAGTATATCTCGTATTTCTCTTTCAGATTTGCTGTCGTCTATGGGTATGCTTGTACAGTCATTAATGTTTGTCTGTGCTTGATATAACTCTGATCTTGTCGTTCCACATAGGTTGTCGGGATGAATGACGAATTTTTTTTCCTGGATGTGCTTTTTAATTCGTGGTTTTCGTTTCCTTTTTCTCAGTTCAACTCCACGTCCTTCATCTTCAGACCCCGTGCTTGCTGCACACTGGCCACGTCCTCCGCTACTCATTGTAGAGCTACAACGTGAGCGAAAACAGATCCGCAGACTGAAAGAGAGCCAAAATCCACTACCGTGAGCAGACAGGATAACAGAGTTTTACATTTCTTTACTATGGCATTCAATTATTACTATGACAATCAATTCTCAGTTCCCACCCAAAAACAGCCAGTTTGCTTCGGTGAAGTCCACTCGATGAAACAGTTCCTTATTGAAGCCGCACACGCACAACCCTGGTAGAATTATTTTGCAAATACACGGTATACCGAAACACAGCCGGGGACCAAATCATATCCATGGTTTATTAAACCTCGCAGCCGTAGGCTGGGCGGTTTCTTGCTCTGCCTTCGGTTTATTTTTGTTTTTCAAACCGCGCAGCCGTAGGCTTGGCGGTTTCTTGCTCTGCCTTCGGTTAATTTTTTTTAAACCGCGCAGCCGTAGGCTGGGCGGTTTCTTGCTCTGCCTTCGGTTTATTTTTTTTTTCGTTTTGTCGGTTAGCAGACCCAAACTCCCACTCGGATGATGTCATCACCCTTTTAACATATTTAAATTGATAGTCGTTTGAAAGGTCAAGGTATTTTTCCTTAGACATAAACAAAATTCTCCATAACGCTAGACCCGTCTCATGCAAAGAAGGTTTCCATATCTCAAACCGCCCTCTCCCTATTCACGTACACTCGCATGAAATTTCTAAGTTTCTTGACACAGAGACTTAGTTTCTGCTCAACAAATGCTGTCAAAGTGCAAGTCTCTTCAATGTTAAAGGGAAAAAAAATTATCGTTGTGATGAGGTGGATTTGAACCTGGCGCGCTAGCACGGCAGTCTTCCACCCTAACCACTAGACCACCGAGAAAACGCTGCCCTCCAATGTTTTAATTTAGGTACCAGATCGGAAACCCGAACGCTATAAAGAAGCTAACCATCAACCCTAACCCTTATCAGTATTTTCAGTGCTTAGGCCTATAATCAGTATTTACTTTGTGTACGCATCACAAGGTATCCAAGGGCGGTTTGAGATATGGAAACAAGTCCTAACCATCTTTTAAATTGTTTCCGGGGTAATGTTTTCTCGCAAAACGTTGTTGCTAAACATTACGCAATGTTTTTGTGAGCGCAAAAGAGTTAAAAAAGCGCGGTTTTAATTTTTTTTTAATTCTTGTCTTGTTTCAGTTTAGTGGAGATCGAACCATTAAGCTTTCTGACTTCAAATAAAGTGAGGTACCCACTGTTGTGAGAAACCGGAAATTTGCACTGAATTGCCCAACAATCAATCGAGAATGAATTAATTCCCACACAAATCCTAATCAATATGATCTTGGACTTATCCGAAAAAGAATACTTCAAATCCTTCACCCTAGTACCAATTCCAAAACTGAAAAACTACAAGCATCTCAGTTACTACATCTTTTTTATTGGCATTGCGATTTGACTTGACTCGAATACATGTTTTCTTTGATCCAATCACCTGACGGTAGGAAATCCATTTGACTTTGAAGGGAGGTGGAACGTTTAATTTTCAGTTAAAAAGCAGTTCAAGAATTTTGTTTGGAGATTATCTGCTGCAGGATTTTTTTTTTTTCACTCCAATAAGGAGTGAGACAACCCTACCCGGCTATTAAAAATCAACATCGAGTCTTATCCCAAAGATTCAACGGACTCCATTGATTTCATAAAAAAAAAAGAACAAAAGTCCCAGCGGACGCTATGCTAATACTTGTTTCAATGGACGTAACGAGCCTTCATACAGACACACCAATTTGAAGAGGAGGAAATCCAAACAGTATGTAGAGCATACGAAATATCGTACGTTAAGAAAACCCCTCCTATCCTAACACCGCTAGTGGAACAGTCGCCAAGGATACTCATTCCAATTCGCTTCAAAAAACTACCACCAAATCTCAGCCATAGACACCAAGAGGGCAGTACCATTTGCTAAAATCTTCAAGAATAAGGTAGAAACAGAAATGCTAATCCAAAGCGGATTTCAACCGCTTGTATGGAAACGATATATATAGACGACATATTTTTACTCTGGACTACAAACAGAATGGAAATAGCACAGTTCACTGAACAAGCAAATCACCACCACCTACGTATACTCTACTGCAACTGGAAAACAACGAGGTTATTTTATATTGTATCAGACAATACGCATTCTCACCACAAACCGATAAAGGAGGCGCGAACTCTTCATACAAACACTGACAGATTTCCCTAGATTTACATGTAGCAAGAGAAACAAAGATTTCCATTACATCAAGAATGCACAATTTAAGCGGGGAGAATCAGCAAGATTTTAATATTAAACATAAACTATACAGCGGTACCAAATCAAACCCTACTGTATAATGTTCTCGTTGTTTTTCTGAGACTACCGAAATGCACTTCTTTGATTCATTTGATTAAAGTTAAGACTATGTTTGATTTTCGAGTTCCAAGAAACCTACGTATACTCTGCTGCAACGGCGGAGTTATTTTATATTGTATCAGACAAAACGCATTCTGACGACAAACCAATCATGTGAAGGAGGCGCGAAAGATAAGGAATATCTGGTTACAAATTCAAATATTTGTTTGACCAAAGACTCCTTCGAAATGTCTGACAAAAAAAGTAGATCCGCAATGCATACTTGGGTCTTGTGCTCAGTTTTATTCCTTTTGGTTGGAATTCTGTTTTCAAATGCCAGTATCTGGGAGTTGAATTGCTACAGCTGAGAAGGTAAACAAGCCCTTACAATTTTTAAGTGGAAAATGTATGGCGGAAATGTATGGCTCACTGCGTATCGTTGGTACATTTGTTGATGATTTTCTCACTCTTAATCACTGTTATTTGGGAGGTATAACAATCTCGGATATTCCCCAGTTACAGCTCAGGAATATTGGGTCATGTGACATGTTAAGACCAATCGTGTACAAGTGAAAATATTTGATGGATTATAATTGTATTTATACCATGCCATAGAAAAAACGGCCAATCAGAATGCAGAAAATATGTTGTGTATTCATCAGTATTCCACCGAACCTTCCCATCAATCAGTGCAATTTAACTGTATCACACCCAACCTTCCCATCTGGCTACTGTATTTTCTATGGCATGGTTATGTAACCCTTTCTCGTGGTATAAATGTGGAATATCCCACTTGTCAATTATTTTCTTGGTATACACACTCGCCTTAAGTATACCACTCGAAAGCGTTGCATAACTAGTAGGCCTTCTATCTCTACTACATTGTAACATTTGTATATTGTTTATAAGAAGGCAATAAAAAATATGTTTTCATCTTTCTCTTCTTGGACTTATTTCATGAAGTATACTATAATAAAATAATTGCTATAAGACAATTGTCTTTTTAAAAACTTAAAAACCCAGTGGAGCTCAAAAAAGAAATTACCATTTTACAACAGAATGAGCTTCCTGCTGACTACAGGCAGAAGTGATGCTTTGTCTGGCAATAAATTTGGCAATTATTATGTACACAGAAAACCACGGCTTTGAAATGTTCGATATTTTGCACTCTCTTGGCTTCATGTCACATAAAATTTAATTTGAAAAAGGTTATTTCAAGTTTCTTTTATATTCTAATCTCATGTTTGGAATATGGTTGTATTGTGTCATTTTTGTGTTTATAAATTTAGGAATTTGCTATACATGCATCTCTTTAAAAAGGGAGTATACTTATTTCCATTGAAGTAAGGGATAGTGTAGACGGAAGTAATTCTGCAGTTTTATGGCGGATAAGCCAGTTTCTTGCCAACGACCTTAAATGTTGATACTTGTAAATAAATTTACTTCTGTCGATTACAGTAGCACTTAACTGAAAAAACTATAGAGCTTAAAAAATTTCATGACTTGCCAGGCCTGGAAAGGAAAAGATCTGTAATTCCAGGACTTCCCATGTTTTCCATTACCCATGCAAACCCTGATCAGTGTTGCTTAATTCCTATTTCCCTTTTTTCTCTTTAAATTCATCCAGGCCTTGTTAATATTGCAATTAGATGTATTTTTAAACAGAAGGACTAAACAGAAAACAGAGAATACTGTGACATTCTCTCTTTTTATCAAAATGAGTTTGATATATCGGAATACAATCAATCACACAGTCAATGTTAAATTACTGAGTTGCTGCGGTG
>JAHPZR010031141.1:0-10000 GCA_019787425.1 Platygyra sinensis
TGAGACTAAATAGATAAAGAAAGATAAGCGCCTAAGTACAAGAAAAGAGGCTATATTCAGCGCCTGTATTGAGCACAAAGAGTGGCTTTGTGATGGTGATCTATTTTTAAGTACAACTCCATGGGAGGACATGAAACAGCTCTTCCGTAAACATTTAATTTCGAAACTACAATTATAAGATCTATACACCGCAATAAACACACAATATTTCGGGGAAATAGTTTTAATATCTTACCAAGGATTTCTTTCTTTTTCATCTGATTTATGGGCGTTACTAACACTTAGCAATATTAATTGATAAATTACAAGTGGTGCATTATTTGTTTAGAGGACGACAATCACAGTCTTCATCCTTCATGTTAGTGTAATCGTAATTTTTGTTCGTAATAGAACAATGAAATGTGCCTGAACAGTCCTGGCCGCCAGTGCAGGCTAAAAAAGGACAGTTGCACCATGTGCCATAATTATTTTTGGTGTGGAAATACTGACAGTCGTAGACATCGCCATCAAATTGAATGTTGTCGTGAATTTTTGGTAAAACCTCATCTGAAACAAACAATAGTGGAAGAAACAATTATTTTCGATATGGACAACTTTTTATTGTATGTAGTATACATGCGTTAAAAACAAAGTCTCCATAGCAGTAGGCGCACGGACACCTTTGGAGGGGTGGGTGGTGGTGACCTTATCGCCCCCAAAAAATAACACAATGCCCGAAAGCGTGAGTGTTGTTCAGACGCACTAAAATCGTAGTAAGAACAAAAACGTTCACAATTATCACATCTAATGAACTGTTATCATTCCAAAAATAGTTATTTTAAAATCTCACATACCCTTATAGATTAATTCATCGACAGCCTGGTAAATTCAGAAACTGATAAAAGAAACAGTTAATTCTTCCTCGCGGGGCGGCAAGTTCATGGAAATTTTTAAAACGGCTCTTTGTGGAGTCATTCAAAACGGTTCTTTTCAGAGCCATCTCAGAAAGTCTTGGTCTTTGTTTGCTTTGATTCTTTCGTCGTTGTTTTGTTGATGAAGGGTAATATCCACACCGTAGATTAAACGCTAATAGGCCGGCTTTTCCAAAACAAGAATACCTGGATCCTTATATCATTTGACCTTAAAACTCCGTTTTGACAAGGCAAACGTTAAAGAAAGTAGCCTACAAGCCTGGCATTGACAACCTTTTAGAATATTTTCTCCCGCCGGAGCACTTTTGCCCGAATCATCAGCGTTTTGCCCGAAAAATTTTAAAACTGAAAAAGGGGGGAACTCTACTCGCCTCCCCGGCCCGTACACCTATGAACTGGTGTTCCTAGTCTTAAAAATAATTACCTGTACCACCATCCCTAACCTTCCGTTCTTATATTCTTTTATTATCTTTTCAAGCGATAAATATGCTTTATTTTGTCGATAACAAGTAATGGAGTGTCTATACTTGAAATTGTTAAGTCAGTGTTTATTTGAACACAGCTTTTTATATTGGGGGAACAAGGCGTGATATGGTCATGTCAAATCATTTTTTAGAACCGTGAGAAATTAATTATCATCACTCAAATAGGGTTGACGATTCCAATCATTTTGTCGAGTAAACATTGTCTTAAATGAAATTATCAGTAAAAGCCCTAATTTGATTTACAGTGCACAACAAAGCGAAATATGGAAAGTGACAGCATTACCGGCTTTCTGATGTTTGCTTTTGTCGTGTTTAACGTGTTTCGCTTGGGCTGGTAGAAATGTCAGGTACAACAGCAAAGCGACACAGGTGTGCTTGAAAGCCATCTTCAGTTTCCTGAGCGAATAAAATTAGAAATGGGTGAGATGAAAATTTTAACAAAGGCACTTTCTACATTAAGCCGGAGCAATTTGAAAACACAGCTTTATTTCTACGGTCTCTAAGGTCCGCACTAATCCGTCACGGAAACGGAGCTTTTCAGAAACGCTCTCCAAAGCGGAGGAATTTGAAAACTCCGGTTTTTTTGTTTTCTTGTGGACGAAAACATATGTTGAAAAAAAGCTTTTCGAAAATGATCGTGGGCATCACTATATTCATGTGATTTCCTTGAGTGCGTTTTCCTCAAAAACAAATGTAAAATGACCTTTAATTGTTGCGTTTTAAAACTCATCTGGCCTAGTGTGAACGGAAAATTATTTGATGCGTTTTTAGAGTGACGTAAACTCCGTTTTTAAATTCCTCCGGCGTAGTGAAGACGGAAAATAGTTGATGCGGTTTCAGAGTGAAAACTCCGTTTTCAAATTCGATACAGCATAGATTTGATAAGTTAAGAGTAAATTGAGCTTCAGATTCATCTCGACATTTTTAGTTAAGTTTAATGCACGCGCTTTACTGTAACACATGGGTTGTTCAAAAACATACATTTAGTACTTTAATTTGTTTCAGTGATGTTTTGTTGCAAAGCTGAAGTCATCTTTCGATCGACTCGAGAGAAAATGATTGCACGCATAATTGTCGTTTTTTTCTTTATGTCTGGAGATCACTTTCATACGGTAGTTGTTTGAAAAGAGCAATAACAAAGAAATAAAGAAAACAAGATTGTTGATAGCAATAAAAACCACAATACTTGTCAAATTACTATACCTTGAAGCATGGTCTTACAAATTGACATTTTCAAAAAAATATAAAATTAAAAATCTTACCTTCAAATAAATCCCGCTTAGATGCTTGTGAGTTCTTCACTGTGATAATGTGAAAGAAGAATGATGGATCTGGAATTAGCTTGGTTAAAAATAAGATCTTAGCGATAGACGTGGAATGCCACAAGCTGTTAGACCCTCAAACACGTGCTCAATACAATTCGACACCAGTTTTTGAAACCATCGGAGCACAAAACACCAATTAAAGAATTAAACGCGTGGTTACTTTGTATTATGATTCCTTGAACTCGGTCGATCGTTAGTCGGTCCTTGTGCCTTTTAATAAATATTTCACCTGGTCTAAAAGCTGACCGAATGTGAAACGTTCTGAGAGGACGCGATTCAAGTCTGTGGTCAGATGCAGCCTTTTCCTAAGCTAATGAAGGACCGCTTGCCCAGTGGATTAGTGATCGCAATCTCTCTTTATAAAAATGGCTTCTCAAACTCATTAATAATTCACAAAGTTTAATTAAAGGAAACAACGACAGTGACATTGTTTGGACATCTGATCTTAATTAGAAGATTTTTTTTTTACTATTTTACCTCTCCATTTTCTCTTTAGTTTTTGTTTCTATGGAGAAAACATACCAATCACTCAGGACAGTGTTTGACCTCTGCGCTTCGTATTTTCAATACTCTTCTCGGTGTCTGGAATGTTGTCTTGAATACATGAAGTCTTTTGTGTTTAATATATTACTTTGTACCTTTTTGAAAACAAAAAAAAAGATTCCCCGCTGCCCTTTAAGTTACATAGTTTCATGGTTACACAGGAGAGGCGTTTCAACGCCTTAAAAAGCCTGAGGGTGTATCTGTAGGGATACAATATGTAAATACAATATGTAAAGAGTGTCTTCGCACCGAAGTTTCTTGTATTCCGCTGAGAACTAAAGAGTTCGGAGACCTTCTTATTATCAATTAATTATTTTGTCTGACAAAAATTGATTCGCTACCAAATCATTGCGCCAGTTTTCAATTAGTGACGAGAAAATGTTGCTATTTACTGGGAAAATTGGAAAAACATTAAGTTCGAGATTTTTTGGGTGACATGATCGACTAATTAAATATCGGTAATTTTTTAACTTGGAGCTAAGTCTCGCGCATGCTTATTGCGTTTTTCCGCTCTGAAGGCTAGCGGAACTTATTCAACCGGATTTACTAGTTCCCAGGGTCATATGCGTGCTCTGTGGATATTAAGCCCAGTTCCTACTACATCAGCCCGGCCGCGTTCGGAGATAGTAGGATGCAGTGTAATGGATACTGCGGGCAGTATGGTCAGTGGACCATTCACCTGTACATTGCAGCGAGACAATTTTGCTACTTACGGGACAATTGATGAAAGTGATGAAAGCAACGCGGTATTCCATCGTCATAAGTAACCCAACACTAGCGTATTATGGAGCTAAGGAAGAGCATTGCGAAAGTACGACGCGAAGGGAGTAGTTTTGACAAACTTCGAGGTGTTTGAAGTAATATATCAAACACAAGGGACGGTGGTTTTTTCAGTTAATCGGGATATCCAAACACCGAGAAGAGAGTTGAAAATACGACGCACAGCGGAGTATTTTTGACGAAATTCGAGGAGATTGGATAGCCGATGAAACGCTGTCTCGAGTGTTTGATATATCATCTCAATCGAAACAAAAACTAAGGAGTAAACGGAGAAGTGAAATCGTCAAAATCTATGCTAATTAAGACCGGGTATCCAAACCTCCTTCACGGTTGTGATTTTCTTTGTTTTAACTTGATGAATTATTAATGAGTTTGAGAAAATGATATCCAACACTCAAATGAAGCACGGCGAGTTTTTGGTATATCTTATCAACGAAAACCAATACTAAGAAGGGAAAGAAGAAATGCAATCGTAATCCCAGGCTCTCTCTCCTTTGTCTTCTAGGTTGGGGAGAGAGGGAGGCAAAGGTGAGAGCGCCTGGGATCGATTTTGAATCAAGATCAGATATCCAAACATCTCTCGATCAAGATTTTCTTTGTGTGCAGTAAAAATAATCATTGAGTTTGGAAGATTCTAATAAGAGCACGACAAAATAGCGCTGTTTAAAACGTATTTTACTCAGTATTCTGTGTCAACCTCGTTCCCAGGACCTTTTCCCTGGCTTGGTGGTGGGACGCTGACAGCGCCACCCCCAAGCCAGGGAAAAGGTCCTGGGAACGAGGTTGTATTCTGTTTATTTTGGTATTGCTTTAAACGCTCTTTGTCTGATTGAAAAAAACCTCAGCACGCCACTTTCTGAGCAGTTTGCTAAAAAATCTAAACTTATATTATTTCCATGTCATTGACGTGGGGATAAAGTTATCTGCCTCAAGCTGTGTTAACCCGCCGAACCGACAGGTTAATAAAATGAGAGGATTCAACTCCAGCTCCTAAAAACGAAACCTGAGTGAGGGTCGTAACTACATCCAATGGGGGATCTAGGAGAGGAGCCCTGGGGTGTAGAAGAAATCACTGAAAGCAGAAAACACCATTTAGCCCAAGGTCTGGATCCGCCCGGCACATGTGCAACGATGGGGAGGTTGGACCTCGCCGGTTGAAATAATATAGGGAGCTTTAGATTGGACTACGAGTACGAGATTGAGTACGAGTACGACTTTTCAATTCTAGTTTTCAGGCTTCACATTATCACAACACATACCCATTTCATCCCATGAGCTACTCTCTCTGCCTAAAACCAACATGTAGAAGGAGGGCTCTGGAAATGTCACTGGTTTGAAATTTGAAAGTTGTACTCGTACTCAATCTCGTACTCGTAGTCCAATCTAAAGCTCCCTAATCTTCCGAAACGTACACAGACCAATTAATTTACTTCAGCCCCATTTTATAAGTTATATATGCATACCATTCGTCAATATTGCCCGGGCACAAACACCTCACACACTGAACAAATTGCCTCAAAGAAACCTTGCTGAACTGTTCTCTTATTTTATTCTAAAAGGCCCGTTTTGAAACTGAAGTCTTTGGTGAAGGTTTCGTGGCCATATAAGATAACATCTCACCAAGGATTTTTTTTTTGCTATTTATTTCTTTTACAGGCACTGAAACTGATAACAGTATGGCCCATAACACTTCTTACAGTCTCACCAAGGATACTTATAATGACCCATGCTTTTTTCTCAAGCTGTATTTACTTTTTTTGGTTAAAAAGTTACAAGAGATGCTTTATTTTCTATGATGATCGCAGTCGCAGTCTTCATCCTTCATGTCACGGAAATCGTAATTCTTATTCTTAATAAAGCAATGATAAGTGCCATAGCAGTCCTGGCCTCCAGTGCAAGCCAGAAAAGGGCAACCGCACCATGTGCCAAAATTGTTTGTTGTGTGGAAATCATCGCAGTCGTAGTTCCTCCCCTTGAACTTTATGGTGTCGTGCACTTTCGGCAAAACTTCATCTAAAATGAATATGAATAGGGATAGTATAAATATTTACATGTAGTTTCATGATGATAAAAAAATTAAAAGAGTTATGCAACGCTCTCTCATGGGAGTAGACCATGGAATATTCCACTTCTCTCTTTCATTTTCTTGGTATACGTGAGTGAGTGAGAAGAAACAGAAAACACTTCAGTGCCGATTTGCTATGCGAAACCTTGGGAGAACTCGCAACAGCAATGAAAACAATAATACTTACCAGAGGTTTTTACTCCCATCAACGATGCTGCTATGTCTAGTTCGCCAAACAAAACTTTTAACCCCCCTCTTTTTAGCTCCATAGAAACAAGAAAAATGTTTTGTATTTCTAAATTATCTAGGTCGTTGATGTTCAACTTAATAGATACATTGAAATTGTCAGTGCAAACTCTACTGTTTGTCCACTGTCTCTGCATCGAATTGAAATGTGGAATTTTGGTATTTGAATGAAGGGCAAGGAACGCAATGACAACATTTTGATTCTATATAGTAACGAATTTCTTCACAAGGTTGAACAAAATATCGTGATTTGTAAGTTGCGAGAAATCTTTTTTTTTTCAGCCGCTTTTTGTTGAGGACTAATGGTGGACCTGAAGTTTGCCTCCCAGCCACTGACAACAATGGTTTGATTTTTTCGCCCAGTAAACCCCTATCGATATTCAAGATGAGATTGAAAGCTTGGAAATATTAGGTAGTTATGAGCATGAGGAGAATATTGACTGGTGAGGTAATGATCTCTTAGCAACCAGTCAGAAGAGAGAAGAAAGCAATGGAAAATACATTGCAAATTAGATGATTGCCTTCAATAAGAGGACACGCGTTGCACTAATAAATTTAAAAAATCATCTTCTGACTATGCCAAAGTGGTTATACTTTAGAGGATTTCAGATATTGGTAAGTTTTCTTTCTGGGGAGACAATAATTTCCCATGTTGTAGTTCTCAAGTATATAGTCTTCCTCGAAAACTGAAACCATAAGTTGACGGCTCAATAGCAGTAAACCACAATTATAAACATTTGATCATATAAACGATTTCAGTCTACAAATTCCATATTTTACCCTTTTGCTTGGTATTGCCTTTCTTGACGTGCTTGGCTTGTGCCAGTAAAAATACCAGAGATACAAGTAAAAGTATACAGGTGTACTTGAAAGCCATCTTACCCTGCAACATGAAAATTTAAATAACGCTTATGTACTTTGTTTTTAGATTGATAAATTGCCTACTACAATAATGGTTTAAAAACAAAATAAGCACTATTTTCCTTAGAGTGTAAGCTGAAGATTTTGCTTCTGTTAATACTTGTTTTCTGATGTGGTTTTTACAGTATAGTCAAATCGCTAGGTTGTAAGTGAAAGAAATTTTCACTCCACAATGTAAGATGAAACTGTTCTGTATGACAGAACAACAACCGTGAGTTGTTGCAAAACCATGTAGCTTGAGGTCAATTCGAACTAAAATATAGGGGCACATCTGATTTAAAATACAGTGTCCCTAAAATCTTAAAATCGCACTGCTTTGAATAGAGTGACTACCAAAACTTTAATTATAACGCTCAATGTTTAAAATGCTCTCTCTCTCTCTCTCCATCACAGTTGTCCGTTATATTAGCACTTATACGAAAATTTCGATGAAGGTTTACGCGAGAGAATTACCTTACCTAAGTCAATTGGTGAACCGCTTTGGAGCTCTTGTCTGCAACTGCTTGAAAACCAACTGAAGAACCAGCACACAACTCAGATGATATAACACCACACGAAACAAAAGAAAGGATACCATTCCAAAGGCCAGGTAAACTACTCTTGGTGAAATAATTGGACACCAGCCGTTAGGTACTGTGGTAAAAATTTACATCAATAAATTAAGAGCTGGTCAAGTGGCCTAATCATTTTGAAAACAATAGAAGCTTGAAACTGGAAATTTTTCTAAAACTGGGGAAATGGACATAAACAAAGATCTCTTTTAATGTGCATTATAAAATGCACTCTTAAGTGCATTTTAAAATCTCCCCTTCCAATCCAAATAAGTTTTCCAAAGTGTAAATGCAAAATTCTTCCTCAATAGGCCCTCTAAATTGAGGCATATAACTTTGCGAAAATGAAGCGAAAACGTTTCAAACCTGCAGCTTTATAAAACTTGTTGATGTTTAACTGATTTTTGGATTAAAGTGTAAAACAATTAGGTCACTTGACCCGTTTTCGGTGTTTTCTTCACCAAAAAAAAAAAAGTATATGGTCCGCCCATGTATTTGACATATAATGAATATTAAATGTAGTGTGTTTGAAATCGTATAGCACTCCTCGAAATTTGTCCAGTATGGTTATCTCCAATCTTAAGTTAAAAGGATACAGGCAAAATAGGTCACCCAATTTGCTTTTTAATTGCTTCTTAATAAAACTAGAGGTCATTTCATTTTAGACACTGAGGAAAGAGATGTTTCGTGGCAAGGTGAAAAGATTCAATGTTTTGCTTTTTGTTAGGTTTGCCATTCTTGGCTAATTTAATACTGATTAGGCTTAAAACAGTCGTTAAATAACCTCATTGAATAACTTTATGTTTACCCGGATGCTGTCACTTTTTCCTCTAAAGGACTCTTGTCAGCCTCTGCCATTTCCGACGACATCGAAATTATTAACATTGCATGTCGAAGCGAAATCTTATTGTTTTACTGTAAGTTTTGTTCCTGAGGGTATGGTTTATCATCTTTCGTAGTTTTCCGGGCCGTGATTTCCTTCATTTCGGCATGCTCCAAATAAAATATAATAGCCAACTCTCGCAGGCAAACAAAAACAAAGATGACTACTAGGGCCCTACGTTCCGTTGTCTGACTACTAAGGTGGCGAGTTTGCGTTCATTTGTTTCGATTCTCTCAAATGGCTATCAGTGCCTCACACTAAATTTGCCTGTATTCCTCTTACAAATATACGTTCTACAAATCAGTTACTTACATCTGAAACTGGTTTATCTTTGGCAAAGTAGTGAAGTAAAAGGGGGAGAAAGAAACATAATTGGAGATCGCAACCTTTTTCCAAGCACCGGCGAGGTAAAACAGAATTTCCACCTGTCCGAGATGAACACCAGGCCAGGAACACCCATTGAAACAATAGAACCTCTAACCGAATGCGAGAAACGTTTTGCCAAACACGCAAAACAGAAACTCCACCTGCCTTTGATAAATTCCTTACCAGACACACCCACAGTAAAACAGAAACTCTACTAGACCGAGAAAAATTCAACCTTTGCCAGACACATCCGTGGTAGAAACAAACACAGACATGTGCCTTGCTAGAAGTACCCAGAGGAAAACAGAAACTCTACTTTCCCGCGAGAAACACGGTGCCATAAACCCGTGGAAAAAAGGGGGAAAAATCTACTGAGTTTACTGGTGCACATGTAGAGCAATGAATTATGAAATTGGATAAATTTAATACTGTAGGAATAAGAAACATTGAATTTTACCCGTGTATATCTCAATTCAAGCAAAGAGATGAAAGCAATTCAACGCGTGCAAATAACAGAAACGGACTTCGCCAACGCCATGGTGAACCGCCATAAATTGTAAACTGTTGAGAAAAAGTTTAAGTTTACGGTCCGAACATGCTCAGAGCGAGAATAAAGTTGTCTTTGGAAGACAGGCCAAGACGAATCAAAGTTCGAAATAACTGCCTTTTAGTATGTAAAAAATGTTCCCTGTCTTTTTGTAGGTGTACAAAATATACTGCTCATTGGTTTGTAAAAGTTACCGTAAGGTAGCAGTATACCCCAAAGGTCTATCATTCGTTGGCGCCACTTTGCGGTCGGACGTTTGACGCAAACACCAGTTAAGTATTTTTTTCTGAAAGCCCGGCTAAGAATTGCAGGTTACGAAGGTATATTCTTTAAAATAAAAAAACTAGGGTATCTAAAAGATAGTACTGCTGCGGCAC
>JAHPZR010031141.1:17500-34940 GCA_019787425.1 Platygyra sinensis
CAGTGACCTGGCTCGACCCCAGACATCTTTTATGTGCTCGTGATGGGCGAAACTCGACTGAGGGAGACGGTGTGAAGCTCCTCGCGCGATCCGTCCCTCAAGAGGGTCTGAATTGGGGGAGAGGGGGGGGGGGGGGGGGGGGTCCGCATGCTGGTTGTCGGTTAAAATTTCAATACTTTGTCGCTTGTCGGTTAATTTTTTCGATCTTTGCGGGTTGTTGATAACTTTTTTTTTGTCGCTAGTCGGTAATTTTTTCCTCGTTTTGTCGATAGTCAGTAATATTTTCTAGCCCTTTGTCGCTAGTCGGTTAACCCCATTCACACCCTCCCTCAATGATGAGGGATGAGCCAGGCCTTGAATGATTTTTCATGTGAATAGCACAGAACTGGTGTATTTCAGTTAATATCAGCAAGCTTTTAACAAAAAATAAGCAAGCGTAAATTGCTTTCGACAATGGGTATCGATGATACGGGAGCGCCTGATTGTGTTCACAAATAAACTTAGAACAACACCAATTTACTTTTTGTCATGCTCTTTATTATGCACCATATCCCTACAGTTTAACATAACTATTTAGGATGCTTATGCCGGGTAAAGAAAGATTTCTGAGTGCTCTATCACTTGCAACACGCTGCGATGTAAAGCTCTCCGATCCACTGGCCATACTGACCGCAGTATCCATGACAGTGGATCTTACTGTCTCCAAACTTGGCCTGGGTAATGTAGCCGGCGCTGGGTCCATATATCTTCAGAGCTCGCATATGGCCCTGGGAACGAGTAAATCCAGCTGGACAAGCTCCACTAGCCAGAATACAGTAATGACCAGGAGGCCATTGGCCTGTAAGAAAAACACATTTGATAAATAAGATGAACTCGTGTGCCTGATCAGATATTGAGGATGTTTGGTGACTCGTTAAACCGGCGCTCCGGGTTATTATTTTTACATATACCTGGCAGAAAGGACGGTCCATATCAGGTATACGCAGGTAGAGGATATCACCCTACAACAACAAAAAAAACTGTATTTTCTCATACAATTGCAATTTTACAAAAATACAACACAGTAGCCTTCATCCTTTATAGAATAATTGTACCTTAGAACGCTGGATTCTCTTTTGGAATTAATTTGTCGCGTAGCCAATTAGATTGTGTTTAGCGTGTTAGATTACCGTAAATGATCATTAATTCAATCCCGTTTAATGGAAGAATCGGAGTTTCACCATCTACACAAGTCTTGGATAGGATAACCTTAACGAAGGAAAAGTTGATCTAAAATTAACATTGTCATTTTGTCTCATATAACTTCCTGAATCGATAGCCTTACTTCCAGGTCTTTTATTAGAATTTATCCGGCCCAACTATTCAGCTGGGCTCCATAAACAAAAAAAGTAATTGCCACTTTCACAATATAGCTGCGGGCCCAAGAACTGACCAGATGAATACTTTGTTGGGACTTTCAGACCTACATAAATTTAAAATGAAGACACAGTTTCCTGAATAGATGAGTTTTACACAAGGAATTTTACAGTAGAGTCATCTTTCGTTTTTCTCACTTTTAATGCGAGGTAATATAATCTACTGATATAAACTTCAGAACTAAACAAACTTGCCAATGGCTTGGTCCAGTTGCTGTTTAGTGGCAGCAAGGTCACTTTTGACAGTGTTCAAAATGTTTTCTTGGTTTTGAAGGTAAGTTGCCAGGGCAGGTAAACACTGGGGTACCTGTTTGAAAGGGTAAGAAAAATTGTTTTTGATACAGGTATAATGTACCTAGGTGTCTTTTTTATACTTTATGGTCTTGAGAACGAGCTATGTCCAGAACTACTCGCAATCTGTATTTTTCTAAGATCTCCTCCGTCTGCGACTGTCCTCAAATATGGCATCGAAGTGACGAAGCTAGCAATTCATACAAGCTTATTTAGAAAACATTTCAATGGTCCTATAGCATGAAGTTTATCTTACTCACCGATGCATGGGCTTCACTTCGATTGCCCAAGAAGTAGACAAAGACAGCCAAGACGAGAAGGAACTTCATGTTCTCTCAGTTCAATCGAAGAAGAAGTTTGACTCAAACGAAGTTGGCGGATCTAAGACGAACACCAAATGATGCACCCAAATGACGTGAAAAGTTAACAGTATTATATCGAAAACTGTGGTAAACTAACGTGTGTGTTTACGGATAGCTGAATGAGAGTAAAAGATTGTTGTGGACTCATATTTAGACAGCTTTCGAAAGTTTGTGATAGAAAATGCAGTAAGTCATCAGTCAACATTCAAAAGGGTGTCTGTGTTTGACTGGCGACCCATTCGAATAAACAAGCATTGGAAAAGCCTGAGGCCTCAAGTTTTGAACAGCTGATTTCAGAAAACATCGCTTTTCTTTTGAAAAGTCGATTCTTTTTGTTTTTAACGGCTGAACACATCTGAGTTTTTTTTTCTTTTTTTCAGTCCGATTTACTGAATGCAATGAAGGGCCAGAAAATTAATAGTGAAACTTTTCGCTAGTGGATTGGAACCCAGGTTTTTTTTGTTTGTCTGTTTGTTTGTTTTTTTCACTCGGGGTGAAGTTTAGGTTCTGTTCTAACCCCTGGTTATTTAAGGGTGCGTTCGTTTGGGATCACTCCGGAATAAGGATAATTGGAATAATGCGAGTAAGCGTTTGTTTGGGAGCTATTCTCATTCTGGAATACCTGGATTTCCATTCCGGCTATTCTGCTCCTAGGAGCAGAATAGCCGAAATATATTCCGGAGTATATTCTTATTCCGGAATATCCCAAACGAACGCGCCCTAAGCAAAGTCAAGCCCCCGCAAAAAACGTGGAAAAGAAAAATTGAAGAGCACACTAACAATATTTTCCCTTTTCAATAAAATATATGACTGCTGAGAAATTTACCAGATGAGTTTAAACATTTTCAGAATAGACGACGTTTTAACTTGTTGGCTCTGTGGCGTGAATTAATGAGATTCAAGATCAGACCATTTGTTTTTTTTTTTAACATGTTTGCTTAGACATTAATTGCTTGAAAACAGCTCTCTCATTTCAATTTACACAATATATTCACTTTACAAAAACTTCTCTCCGGTCTTTTTCAGGTAAATCAAAATTATCTAAGACAGAAATTTTATAACGCAAAATTCAAATTAGATTATTCCTCGCATTTTCAATGTAGTTCCTCTGACTATTTCTTCATCAGTGGAGAATAAAAAGTCTACTTCACAAAAACAAATGATTTTTGCGGTATTTATATTAAGCGAACAATTTGTTTATTAACATTTTCCTAACATCGTGTTATTTTTTGATATTGTGACGGTGTGTGTACAGATGGATTGTGAGTGATAGGTTTTTTTGATTGAAAATGCTGTAAGTCGTCAATCAACATTCAAAAGGGTTTTTGTTTCTGGATCAAGATTGATTAGCGACCTTATCCGAATAAACAAACATTGTAGCAGAAGCATTAGTTTTAGAGCATTTTATTTCAGTAAACGTCTACTAATCTCTCAAAAGTCATTGATGAAGAAAGGTTACTTTGTTGGCTAGAAATAGTGACTTTTCGTTGTCAACATCCTAGGTGAGACTGAGGGAGACTGGATGAAGTGCCTCGCGCGCTTCCCGTCCCTCGATGTTGAGGGATGAGCCAGGCTTTGTATGGCTTTTCATGCGACTAGCACAGAACTGGTGTAAGTTTATTTCATCAAGTTTTTAACAAAAAATAAGCAAGCATAAATGGGTTTCGACAATGGATATTGATGGTACAGGAGCTCCTGATTGTGTTCACAAATAAACTTGGAAAAAAAACATTTTACTTTTTGTCATGCTCTTTATTATGCACCATATCCCTACAGTTTAACAAAACTATTTAGGATGCTTATGCCGGGAAACGAAAGATTTCTGAGTGCTCCATCACTTGCAACACGCTGCGATGTAAAGCTCTCCGATCCACTGGCCATACTGACCGCAGGATCCATGACACTGGATCTTACTGTCTCCAAACTTGGCCTGGGTAATGTAGGTGGAGCTGGATCCATATATCTTCAGAGCTCGCATATGGCCCTGGGAACGAGTAAATCCAGCTGGACAAGCTCCACTGGCAAGAATACAGTAATGACCAGGAGGCCATTGGCCTGTAAGAAAAACATTTGATTTGTTTGTTAAGGAAAAGATGAACTCGTGTGTCTGATCAGGTATTGAGGATGTTTGGTGACTCGTTAAGCCGGTACTTTGGGTTATTATATTTCCACTTACGTGGCAGAAAGGCTGTTCAAAATAGGTATACGCAGGTGGAGGATATCACCCAAGAGCAACAAGCTGTATCTTGTCATACAATTGCAATTTTACAAAAATATCACACAGTACCTCTCATCCTTCATAAGAAAACTGCACCTTAAAACGCTGTTTTGTTTTTCTTTTGGAATTCATTTGTCGCGTATATTAGACTGCTATTTAGTGTGTTAGATTACCGCAAATTATGCATTTCAGCCCATTTTAATGGGAGAATCGGAGTTTCACCATCTATACAAGATTTAGATAGGATAACCGTATCGAATTGCAGGAAAAGTCGACTGCCCAAAAATATCATTGTGCATGCCATTTTGTCTCATACGATTTCCTGGATCGATAGCTTTACTTCCAGTATTATATTTTCGTATAATTTATTTCCCAACTTCTGGCTGGACTCCATCAAGAAAAAAAGAATTGCCACAATCAGAATATAGCTGCGCGCCCAAAAAACTACATGAACACTTTGTTGTGACTTTCAGACCTACATTAATTCAAAATGAAAATAACACAGTTTCCTGAATAGATGAGTTTTACAGTAGAGTCATCTTTAGTTTTCCTCACTTTTAGTGCAAGGTAATATAATATATTGATGTAAACTTGAGGCCAAGTAGTAATTTTCGCCGCCCTTTTCAATGTGATTTAAACTTAACAAATTGACGTCAGTTTTTTATGCGTCTGTCCTGTTATTGATCATGAATTTCGTCATAACATTGTCAAAGTAGCTGTGGATCCACAAGGCGATAGCCGAGTGGATCCGCAGACTACTTTGACAATGTTATGACGAAATTCGTTGTCAATAACAGGACAGACGCATTAAAAACTTACATCAATTTGTTTTTTACGATAACAAATTGTCGAATTGCCCGCTCTCGCTCGCTGACGCGTCGCGTGAATTTCAAATTTATGTGTCTGTCCGCATATGGACAATAAAATTAAACCAATGAGCGCGCGTGAATTTCTGCAGTTATCGTAAAATGATAAATCGAAAATAAAATTGTAATATTAAAAAAAGAAAAAAAAAAGAAAAGATGTTTAAAAAAGGCATCCAAGGGATATGTTTTGACCAACCGAACACCAGAACATTTCGCCCCTATTAACCTAAGGTGAAGCAAGGATCGGGTTGTTTCTCGTGAATTGTAGTTGTTCACTGCCTAAAACTTAACGTTTTTTTTGTTTTATTTATTTATTTATTTTTTTACATTTCCACCCCACAACCGTCTCTCCTGCCATTGGACGGTGAAGATACAATAATGGGGCCATACCCGCAAAGAGTGTGGTTAGTCCGTTCAAATCCTGGCGATGTGTCTGTTAGTTGGAAAATTTTGACAGGGAAATTTGTTGGAAATAGAGTTGAGACATTTCCTCCGGAAATCAGAACAGATATGAATTTGCCATCAAACTGAAAAAAATATTTGCTGTTTACTTGGTTGCTTTTACGGTTTCAGTTGAGTTCCTATGGTCTCGATCATTAAAAAATTCAGGTAGAGTTTCTCAATGAAAAAGTGGCAGGGATGCTATCAGCAATTTTCAATCGACAGCATATACTGATGCTTTAATCGGCGTTTGTTTTTTGGGACGTGACTTTCTTAGTTCACCAAGAGTATAAACTCCCAGAGAAACGCTTGATGTGCAACTAAAGAAAATGTTCAAAACTTTAATAACAAACGTACCAATGGCTTGTTCCAGTTGCTGTTTAGTGGCAGCAAGGTCACTTTTGACGGTATTCAACAAGTTTTCCTGGTTTTGAAGGTAGGTTGCCAGGTCAGGTAAAACACTGGGGTGCCTGTTTGAAAGAGTAAGAGAAATCGTTTTCGATACTGGTAGACTACCTAGGTTTCTTTCTTTTTTACAATTTATGCTCTTGAGAACGAGTTATGTCCAGAACTACCCGGAATCTATAAGATGAGATGCGACTGACCTCAAGTATAGCCTGAGCATCGAGGCAGGAGCCCATTACTATAGGAGCCTGCAACTCCCATAATAAGCCAATCCAACGGCCGTCACTCAGGAATATGGGGTAGTTGCAGGCTCCTAGTGATGGGCTTCTGATCGAGGTGAGAATGTTGAATTATTTTGTCGCCTTTATAACTGCCCCGCCTCAGTTGAAAACATTTGCTACAAGCCGAAAATATAAGTTGTCTCAAGAGCCATTATGGCTCTTCGTTGTCTTCAAGAGGTTTGAAGCAGAAAAATACGTAGCGAGAATAATAACTCTGAATAGAGAGAATGAAAATATTTTGAAGAGGTTAGCAATGCACACAACTCATTCAGAAAACATCTCAGTGGTCCTATAGGATGAGGTTTACTCACCGATGCATGCACTTCACTTGGATTGCCCAAGAAGAAGACAAAGACAGCCAGAGCGAGAAGGAACTTCATGTTCTTTCAGTTCAACCGAAGAAGTTTGACATAAACGAAGTTGGCGGATCGAAGACGAACACCAAATGATGCACCTAAATGGTGTGAAAACAGTATTATATAAAACTGAAAAACTGTGAGAAACTAAGGTGTGTGTTTACGGATAGCTGAATGAGAGTAAAAGGTTTTGTGGACTCCTATTTAGACAGCTTTCGAAAGTTTTTGATAGAAAATGCAGTAAGTCATTAGTCAACATTCAAAATGGTGTTTGTGCTTGACTGGTGACCCATTCGAATAAACAAGCATTGGAACAGAGGTATCAAGTTTTGAACAGGTGATTTCAGAAAACATCTCTTCACTTTTCAAATCATAGCCATTCTTTTGTTTTCTATGGAACGACTAGGTACATCTGAGTGTCTTTTTTTCATTCAGATTTACTGAATGTTGTGGAGGGTCAGAGAAAGTGAAGCTTTAATAGTGAACTGAGGCCCCGTTTTTTATCCACAAATTAATGAATGCAAAAAGTCAGACAAGGTAAACCTTTTCGCATGTAAGAGGGCAGGTTCTTTTTCAGTGCACGAAGGTCAAGCTCAGTTTCTGTTCTGACCCCTGGTTATTCAAGCAAAGTCCTGCCCCCGCATTAAAAGGTACAAAAGAAAAAAAAAAACACAAAAGTACACTAACAATATTTTCACTTTGCAATGAAATATATGACTGTTGAAAAATTTACCAGTGAGTTTAAACATTTTCAGAATAGACAACGTTTTAACTTGTTGACTTTGTGGCGTGAATTAATGAGATTTTAAGAGCAGATCATTTGGTTTTTTTTCTTAACATGTTTGCTTAGACATTAATTGCTTTAAAACATCTCTCTCATTTCAATTTACACAATATATTCACTTTACAAAAACTGCTCTCCGGTCTTTTTCAGGTAAATCAAAATAAACTAAGGCAGAAATTTTTATAACGCAAAACAGGATCAATTCCGAGTCAGATTAGATAAATCCTCGCATTTTTCAATGTAGTTCAGTCCTCTAACTATTTCTTCATCAGTGAAGAATATAAAAAGTCGACTTTCCAAAGACAGATGATTCCTTGCGGTATCTATATTAAGCAAAACAATTGTTTTATTAACATTTTCTTAACATCGTGTCAGTTATTGTTTGATATTGTGGACGGTGTGTGTGTGCGAATGGCTGATTGTGAGTAAAAGGTTTTTGTGATAGTTGAAAATGCTGGAAGTCATCAGTCAACATTCAAAAGGGTGCTTGTTTCTGGATCAAGACTGATTAGCGACCCTATCCGAATAAACAAAGATTGCAACAGAGGCATCAAGTTTAGAAACATCTGATTTCAGTAAACGTTTCCTCATTTCTCAAAAGTCATCGATACTTTTTTTTTCGGACGGCTAGGCACAGTCATTGACAAATTTAAAAACTCAAGCTAGGATTTTTATCAAGATTTACCTTTTCGACTGATGTAGCCGGCCTACCCCTCTCCATTCGGACCGAGACTAGAACGAGAAGATAAGGCCGATGTCCCAATGTGTCTTGAGCTCGAACCATCTTTTGAAATATTTAAAATCACTGGATAAGAAATAATGAGGAAGCCGCTACGTGCAATCACCGGCTATAAGATGATGTTTAAAAAAAAATCTTTATTCAAACGATTGTTCCAGGTTTTTAGATCAAAAAACTTG
Organism: Platygyra sinensis; assembly: GCA_019787425.1. Classification (NCBI taxonomy): domain Eukaryota; kingdom Metazoa; phylum Cnidaria; class Anthozoa; order Scleractinia; family Merulinidae; genus Platygyra; species Platygyra sinensis. The sequence goes on from JAHPZR010031141.1 coordinate 25,838, forward strand.
TTAGTCACTCCATCTGAATAAACAAACTTTAGAACTGGGGATTCGATTCTCAAACAAATATCACTTAACAAAGGGTAAAGTTGTTAGTTAAAACGACTTTATTTTCCCACTTCTTTCAAGTCCTTCCAGTTGTTTTTATCATTCAAAATTAATGAATGCATGCAAAGTCAGGCAAAGTAAACCTCTTCGCGTAAGACATTTAATAAAGAGGGCAGGTTCTTTTTCAGTGCAGTTCAAGTTCAGATTCTGTTTTAACCCCTAGTTATTCAAGCAAAGTCGTGCCCCCACAATAAAAAGTACAAAATAAAAAAAATTCAGAAGTACACGAACAATTTTTCCCTTTTCAATGAACTGATGCGACTTTTGAAAAATTTAACAGATGAGTCTAATTATTTTTTTCAGAATGGACATCGATCTAACTTGTTAGCTTTATGACGTGAATTAATGAAATTTAGGAGCAGACCATTCAGTTTTTTCTCAACATGTATGCTAAAACATGTTTTCTTAACATAAATTGCTTAAAAAACATTTCTCTCATTTCATCTTACACAATATATTCACTGTAACAAAAGCTTCTCTCCGGTCTTTTTCAGGTAAATCAAAATATAATAATAACGCTGAAATGTTATAATGCAATGTAAGTCACTTTAGATTAGATTATTTTTGCATTTCCAATGTAGTTCCTCTGACTTTTATTTTTATTGTTAATGGAGAATAAAAGATCGACTTTTACACAAAAAAATGATTTCTAGCAATTTGTTTAACATTTTCTTAACATCATCGATTGTTATTTCATGATATTGTGACGGTGTGTGTGAAAGGATGGTTGATTGAGAGTAAAAGGTTCTTGTGGACTCATATTTAGATAGCTTTCGAAAGTTTGTGATAGAAATGTAAATGCAGTAAGTTATCAGTCAACATTCAAAATGGTGTTTGTTTCTGAATCAAATGTCATCGATATCTTTTAGGGACAACTAGGCACAGTCAAGATTAACAACAATTAGTAGAATTCTGCTAGTACACTAATGCAAATGCTGTAATCTGATTGGCTGAGCCATTGCACACTATCAGCCGTTAGTGTGCAGTGGCTTGGTGTGGTCGACAGAAGTCCAACGTTTCCTCGTTTCTCCGAAGTTTTGAAATAACATTTAGAAACAAATGAATAAACAAAATTCCTGAGAAGACTAAGAGGAGGGCATTTTCGGTTTCTTGAATTAAAAAAAACTCGAAATTTTTGAAAGGAACTGACAAGCATGCATACAAAACTGAAAATGTCAAATTCACAATCCAGTCCTCCCAAATTCTCTAACGCGTGAACCTAATTCTCAGACCAGAAATAATTAAAGTCGTTTTTGAAGGAACTTTCAGTAGGAATTCTACTAAAACAATTAGATTAATTATTCGCTCTCGATTTCTATGAGGCCTTCGGCCTCATCAACTATCGCCAAAATCGGCAAGTAATCACATTCTGCCTGTGCACAATACACTATTTGATACCCGCTGATCAGCTTATTTAAGAATTGACATCAGCAGCTATGAAGGAGGTAGTCGTTTTGACACAATCTTACGTATCATCTCTGTGCTAATGACATTCAGCTCTACGGTGTCATTCAAATTGGGAAGTGATGGTCTTCTCTCCTCAGTAAAATTCAGCATTGAAATGTGTGTTCAGAAAATCAATAGCCGGATGATTTTTAATGGTCTTAAGCTTAATGAAGAGAAAACTGAGTTGCTTTTACTCAGTTCACATTATCGGCCTAGTCCGTCTTTGGAGTTTGTTCGTGTTATTAGAAGTGAAACAATTCAACTGTCCTCTCCTGTTCGTAATCTTGGAGTGATATATACTTGATCCCAATGTTGATATGGAAGACAACCCCCGGGGGGGGGGGGGGGGGAGAGGGGGTACTTGACCCATGTTTGGGTACAGGGGTGCCGCCGAGGGTTTGAAATCCTGACCCTGTTTAGGACAAAAATACGCTAAAAACCCTACCCTGTGTAGGAAAACAACCTCCATTTTAAGACCCTGTTTAGGACAAGCGACATAATGCACTCACTCTGGTTTTACAGGAATTTACACTGTTGAATAAGGCATTCAAATCGGAGAAATCATGCTCGATGCGTGTAAAACCAAGTTGTTGCGTCTCTGCTCTTGAACTAAACAAAAAGCTGTCAAGCATTAAGCTCTAAATTAGTTAGGTGATTTATTTAATAGCAAATCAAAGAGAAATGATTTCTTCAATTTTTGTGTAATGAATAAGTGGAACTTATTTTTTGAGGTTATTTTTTATTTTGATTAATAATGGTAATTGAACTGAGTGGAGTGCAATTTGGTCTGAAATCATACGCGTGATTTCGAAATCGAACGAGCGCGCAGCGCGAGTTCGATTTGAAATCACAAGTGTGATTTCAGACCAAAATTGCACTCCACTCAGTTCAATTACCACTTTATTTAATCCATTTTGAAATCGCCTAAATACAGGACTTGGCCAATTCAAATATTTTATTGATGCAGAACTGAGGCGGTTTTTAAATAAAAAGCGGAACCGGAAACGCTTTTACTTCAATACGCAATAGAGCAGCGCGCGACCTTTAATCAAGTTGCGCGCGCGCGCTTTTTTTGGTGACTAGAAAGTTCTACTGTATCGCTAACGCTCACGAGAGCGCCGCGACAGCCTGCAAGTGCTATTACATCCATTTTGAAATCGCCCAAATACAGGACTTGGTCGACTCAAATATTTTATTGATGCAGTACTGAGCTGGTTTTTAAATAAAAAGCAGAACCGGAAACGCTTTTACATCAAAATATGCTATAGAGCAGCGCACGACCTTAAATTAAGTTGTACGCGCGCGCTATTTTTGGTTACTGGAAAGTTCTACAGTGTAGCGCAAGCGCTCACGGAAGCGCCGCGACAGCTCGCAAGTTTGAATCGTAACTTCCTCATTGGCTGGAAAAATGATGTGATTTAGAGCAAAAAATGATGCAATTTGGGAATAAATTGCACCAATTTGAGCCAATCAGATTACAGGGACCACCAGTGATTTCAAAATGGATTTAATAAAGGCACTAATAGAACTTTTACAGAGAAAAATATCCCTAAACAATATATATACCAGCGGGATCCCTCATGTCTGCGTGACACAGTGACATCTTTCTTTCATCACGTTATCCAAGACAAAGAAACTAGACATACCATATGTCGGTTTACTCAGTTGATATTGCGCAAATTAGGGAAAAAAATGCGTCGTTTTTCTGCTGCTCGATCGCATGAAAAGAAAGAGACCGCTCGCAGTCTGAGTTAAAGTCTCTTGGCTCGTAATGCCATACCCTGTTTAGGGCAGGTTCTAACCTGTTTAGGACAGAGGCAAGTCGAATTGTATACCCTGTTTAGGACAGCGAGGCTAAAAAGCCATACCCTATCCAGCGGCACGTCATCGTATAGCCCAAATAAGGTGGTACCCCCCCCCCCCCCCCGAAGACCACATTAAACAGATATGCAAGACATGTCATAACTAATATTAGTATGATAAGATATTACTTGGATCGTGACTCTACTGCAGCAATTATTCATGCTTTTGCGACTACCAACTTGGATTATTGCAATGCGGTTCTATGTGGATTACTTAAAGTTCTCTTAAGCCGCCTACAACTAGTTCAGAATAGAGCAGCGCGCATCGTAACATTCACCAAGAAGTATGAACATATAACACCCCGCTTAATGGCCTTACAGTGGTTGCCTGTCGATTACCGTATTTTTTATAAAATCTTGATACATGAAGTATCATGTATAACGGCGCCCTCCATGATTTGTTGTTGATTCTCGTCCCTTCTCCGAGGGTTTTTCTCAGGTTTCTTTTGGAAGAAACCTGATCCCTCCCGAATGCAGAGCCAGGCACTTAACAACAACCTTGAGGGAGAAAGGTCATCAGTGGTTGCCTGTCGATTACCGTATTTTTTATAAAATCTTGTTGTTGGTATATAAGGCTATCAATGGTTTTTCACCTAGTTGTATATCCGATTTGCTCAGCTTTTGTAGTAGCTCCTACTCTTTGCGTTCTTGCTCGAATAAGTTACTTCAATAATAATAATAATAATAATAATAATAATAATTTTTAAATAAGTAACTTTATTAAAACTTCACATTAATTACTTACAAGATTAAAATAACAATAATTACTTACAAGTTTAAATAAAAATAATTACTTACAAGATAATAATGATAATGATAATGGTAATGATAATGATAATGCTAATGCTAATGCTAATGCTAATGCTAATGCTAATGCTAATGCTAATGCTAATGCTAATGCTAATGCTAATGCTAATGATAATGATAATGATAATGATAATGATAATGATAATAATGGAATTTGCAGTGGCATTACCACGGAGTGGCTCTTCATCCACTCTTTCCAGATCGAATTAGAATTTAGAAGTGTTGATTTTTGTGGAGGGAGGAAAACCGGAGAACCCGGAGAAAACCCTCGGAGCAGGGACGAGAATCAACAACAAATCATGGAGGGCGCCGTTATGCAGTCTTGATATTCTTGGGGGCAACACATGAAGGTCTGAACTGAAGGAGATTTTTGTCGTGGTTTCGTGATGTTGATCGCCCTGAAAGAAGAAGCAGTGCCATCTGGCAACTTTCGACACTTGCGCGGTTCAATCTACTCGGTGACCAACACGGAAGCCCTATGGCACTTTGGTCGGAGACTGAGCACATTTGATTTTGGCTATTTACTGTTTTATTTCGTTTCACTTTTTAATTAAAATAACTTCTGTTAATAATGTTAAAGTTATAATTTTCGCAAATTGCGTTGAACAATAAAAAATCTGAATCTGAATCTTTTTTGCCTGCTGACTCAAAGAAGGTGACTCTCCAACCTGTTGGAGGACACGGCCTCTTTTCACACGCGACCTCACGATCGAAAATTCCTGTGAAGAAAGTGATACCAGCGTCAAAGAAAGGAATCTTATAATATTCTTCACCTTTCTGTAGCATGGTTGGCACAGCTTTATTGCTAAATCATCGAACGACAAACTTAATTTCTTACCCAGTTAAGAACTCAAGCACTTTGAAAATTTCCGGCTCTTTGCTGCTTTCCTGGCCCAAAATATCAACCGTGGTCTCTTGTTTTGACTATAAAATGTTTAAGCAGCAACCGGAACGATGATCCTGCTGGTATACGTTGGATCAATGCAGTGATCTAATCGGCTTCACAAATTAAACGAAGAATATGAAGGCAGAAACCGACACAACGTAGAACGATTTTTTGAAGGTGTACTATATTTCGGCTGGCCAAACCAGCCTTCTTCAGGTACAATGGAAATTTTGCAATGGGACGTGTTTTTATGCAGCATATTATCGGAAATACGTAAAAATAGTTGACAGTGTAAATTAAAGATAAACATATGGTGAAATAAAATAATAAATTAACATAATAAAAGGAAACAATTAAAATGTTTCTTCGCGAATGTTCAGACCTTCAGGATCTAGTGTTCTACCTGTTTGAATTAAAAAAGCCTCCCTGGCCTTGCGAATAGAGTTAATTAAAAAAGGCAGAACACTAGATCCTGAGTTGTCTGACATTATAGCCTTTCAACTTGCTGTATTTATGTACAAGTTTCTCAACAATCTCTTACCTCCTGTATTTGACCCTTACTTTAATTCTGTTAGGATGTTGCATAATTATAATACCAGATTATCTAGCAAAATGACTTATGTTATTCCAAAAGTCAGAACAAATTATGGAACATTCAACATAAGATTTCAGTGCTAGCAGAGTAAGCACCTCACATTGTAAATAAGTACTGTAAGTAGAGTGTTGTATTGTAAGTAGAGTGTAGCATCGTTAGTAGTGTAAGTGCCTCACATTGTAAAATAAAATTTAAAAAAAAAAAAAAAAAAAAAAAAAGTTTCAGGGTGCTAAAGTGAAGAATGATATAAGTGATGACTTAGAGCTTCTTCCTTTGAAAATGTTTAAGTTAATTCTTGTTGAAAAATACTAATAACTTTTCTAGCCTTCGGTTTTTTTTTTTTTTTTACTCTGTATGTGTGTGTGTGTTATTTCTGACCCAAATCATCAGGGGCACCCAACGAAACATTTTCACAAAATGTAACAAACAACCCATAAAAATGATAAGTAAACGCTTCTAAGGCCTTTTCAACAATTTTTTTCTGTTGGTGGGAAAAAAATATCTGTTCCGCACTCCCAGCAGGATGGTAAGAAAAGTTCCACTTCCCAGCTACGTTGGTAGGGAAATTCCCAGCCAGCTGACTGTCTGCCGATTTTTTCCCAGCCAGCAATTGAAAAAGACATTAATTAGTAAAAAATGCATGCTTGTCCCGTATTCGTTTAGTTTTAGCCTTATTTTGCTTCTGCATATGAGAAAATGCCCTAACAATTCTAATAATAATATTTCAAAACTTCTCCAACAAATGGTGGGAGTCATGGTGTTGCTTGGCTGTTAGGCAAAAAGGTTAATGGACAATAAACTAATTTATGAGTTAAACAAAAAGACATTTACCTTTCACTGCCAAGCATTCATTAGCTAGGTTGTGTAATTCGTTTGGTTTTCTTTATGGAATTGGCCGCTGGCATTGCATATTTAGTTTGAGCAGGTTTTTAGACAGATTTGCGTTCTGAACGGGTTTATTTACTTACGAAATTCGAGAGTAAAATTTAAATCCATTTTTTGTTCGGCGTCGTCCCTGGCGTCGCTGTCGTCGGTGCTTAAGTTCCCTATTGTTTTATTCTCGCCGAAGCATGCTCATGTAGACTGGAACTGGCCTAGTTTGCGGAAAAAATGTCTAAAAATATATTGGTCTGTAAAAATGCCGTTGCATTGGCTTATTATGGGAGTTGCAGGCTCCTAGTAATGGGCTCCTGGCTCCCGTCATCTTCTGTGTTCTGGTGAAGGACGCAAGTGAACTGAGGGGGACTGGGTGAAACTCTTCGCGTTACTGTCCGTCCGGACACTCTCAGGCGAAGACTGGAGACAAGTAAAATCAAACCTGAAGCAAGCGTTAAAAGTTTACGACAATGGATGGTGTTATAAATAAACCTGAATATCATTATTTTGGAATGCTCTTTATTATATCACGCATACCATACATACACGGTCTCTTAATTAGTTGGCATATACAGATACCCTATATCACTTAATCCTACTGTTTAACACCGCTATGTTGGACTGTTTAGGCCAGATAATGATGCGTTTCTGTGTGCTCCACTACTTGCAACACGCTGCGATGAACAAGTCACCGATATGGCAAGCCAAGCATGACAAAAGTGGGTTGAGTTGAAAATCACCTATCGAGTCTCAGTGATCGATGTGTGAGAATGAGAAATCACTGTGCGAGATTGGAAAATCACTACGTGAGATTAGAAAATCACTGTATGAGAAATTAAAATTGCTATACGAGAATAAAAAGATGTCATGCGAGATCATAAGTACCAATCGAGAATGAAAAACTGCCATGCGAGATTGAAATTAACTGTTGAGAATGAAAAATCGTTGTGTGAGAAAAAGAAATCACCATTCGAGATTATCGATTGGTTTTTTCTGAGCCGGTGATGCATAACCAGTCAGCGGAGAGTATTTTGGCGGTCAGTATAAAACATGAACGTTTCAGTCATAAATAGAAGCTATCTGTATAAATTATAGAAGTCTCATTTCCCGAAAGTTCCCGCTCATACAGGTTTAACCATGCTCAAGAGAAAATGATAGGATTTTCTCTTGCCATACTCGATTGCCGAAACAGAAATAGAAGACACTGAAAGTCACAAAATTGACGAGCTGCATGAATTTTTGAATGATTCAAACCATGATTAAATGTTTTGAAAGATCAACAGTCGGGAGAATTGAGGAGAATTCGAACGACACGTCCCGCTGTTCATTTGTAAGAAAAAAAAGTTCTTACAACACGGGGTATTTGTATTTGGTCACTCACCCAAGTACTATCCCCGCCGAACAGGGCTTAACTTTGTTGAGCAGAAGAAACATGTTGCTGTCCTTGTGGTATAGTGACTCACCCAAGATAGCCGGCATTGGAGGTGAGGGCTGCGATATATAGTTTCATATATTAATTCTTCTTTTCTTGCAAAGTTTCGATTTCCGGTAAGACAATACATGAGGAGATGTAACGCTGTTGAAAACATTCACATTCACAAAGTTATCGGTCCATGAGACCGAATTATCTTCGTCCGAGAGACCGAGGCAATTATTTCTTTTGTGCCGCATGTCCGATCACCAAAGCATATTCCTCTAACTTTTTATTCTCTACTTTCCCAGCCATGCAGTATCAGATATTTTTTTCTCTTTTTGATACCTTTTCTCATCTTAGAAATTTTAAAAAAATGCTTCCACCGTGGAGTCACTATACCACAAGGACAGCAGCATTTTTCGTCTGCTCAACAAAGTTAAGCCCCGTTCGGCGGGGATAGTACTTGGGTGGGTGACCAAATACGAATACCCTGTCTTGTAAGAAATTTATTTTTCGTTTTTTCCCCTTCCTTTTCCAAGGCGATATTAAGCGTGCAGAGCTGCTATCCTTGTGTAATGTCGTTTCTTCTATTTATCAACTTTTTGTTCCTCATTTCGCCGTGGCCGTATGTATGTGTATTTATTTAATACATGATCGAACAAATGAACAGCGGGACGTGTCGTTCGAATTCTCCTCAATTCTCTCGACCGTTGATCTTTCAAAACATTTAATCATGGCTTCAATCATTCGAAAATTCATACAGCTCGTCAATTTTGTGACTTTCAGTGTCTTCTATTTCTGTTTCGGCAATCGAGTATGGCAAGAGAAAATCCTATCATTTTCTCTTGAGCATGGTTAAACCTGTATGAGCGGGAACTTTCGGGAAATGAGACTTCTATAATTTATACAGATAGCTTCTATTTATGACTGAAACGTTCATGTTTTATACTGACCGCCAAAATACTCTCCGCTGACTGGTTATGCATCACCGGCTCAGAAAAAACCAATCGATAATCTCGAATGGTGATTTCTTTTTCTCACACAACGATTTTTCATTCTCAACAGTTAATTTCAATCTCGCATGGCAGTTTTTCATTCTCGATTGGTACTTATGATCT
>JAHPZR010031142.1:0-18690 GCA_019787425.1 Platygyra sinensis
AATTTTACAGTAGGGCCATCTTTCGTTTTCCTCACTTTTAATGCAAGGTAATATAATCTATCGATGTAAACTTAAAGACAAGAATTATCTTTCGTCTTCATTTTCAATGTGATGTAAGCTGATGAATCAAAAATAAAATTGTAATATTAAAAAAAGATAGAAATAAAAAATAAAAAGTTGTTAAAGAAAGGGATACAAGGGATCTGTTCCTCGAGATATCTTTTCACCAACCGATTTCTTGCTGCTTTTAAAACCAGAACAACTAACCCCCATTAACCGAAGGTCAAGAAAGGAGCGGGTTGTTTCCCGATGTGTCTGTTAGTTGGGAGCTTTTGACAGGGAAATTTGTTGGAAGTGGATTTGAAGCATTTCTGCTGGAAATCAGAAAAGATATAAATTTGCTATCAAAATGAAAAAAAAAAAGTTTTAAAAATGCTTATTTCTTGTTTACTTCGTGGCTTTCACGGTTCCAGTTGAGCTCTTATGGTTGTAAAATTTGAGTTTCTCACTGAAAAATCAGCAAGGATGCTACCAGGAATTTTCATTCGAGCCCTAGCCTTATAAAAGCTTTCATACGTTTGTTCTTTGGGACGTGGCTTTCTTAATTTTCCAAGACGACAAACTCCCAAAGAAACGCTTGATGTGCAACTAAAGAAAATTTTCAAAACTTAAAGAACCTACCAATGGCTTGTTCCAGTTGCTGTTTTGTAGCAGCAAGGTCACTTTTGACGGTATTCAACAAGTTTTCCTGGTTTTGAAGGTAGGTTGCCAGGTCAGGTAAACACTGGGGTGCCTGTTTGAAAGGGTAAGAGAAGTCGTTTTTGATACTGGTAGAATGTACCTAGGTGTCTTTCCTTTTTACAATTTATGCTCTTGAGAACGAGAACTACCCGGAGTCTATATTTTTCTAAGATACTTTGCGACTGACTTCAAGTATAGCATCGAGGCAGGAGCCCATTACTAGGAGCCTGCAACTTCCATAATAAGCCAATCCAACGGCCGTAACTCAGGAACATGGGGTAGTTGCAGGCTCCTAGTGATGAGCTTCTGATCGAGGTGAGAATGTTGAATTATTTTGTCGCCTTTATAACTGTCCCGCCTTGAAGACATTTTGCTACAAGCCGATAATTTAAGTTGTCGTAAAGAGGCCTATAGAATGAGGTTTATCTTACTCACCGATGCATGCACTTCACTTGGATTGCCCAAGAAGAAGACAAAGACAGCCAGGGCGAGAAGGAACTTCATGCTCTCTCAGTTCAACAGAAGTTTGACACAAACGAAGTTGGCGGATCGAAGACGCACACCAAATGGCACACCTAAATAGCGTGGAAGCAACATTATATCAAAAACTGTGGGAAACTATGGTGTGTGTGAGCGGATGGCTAATTGAGAGTAAAAGGTTCTTGTGGACTCATATTTAGACAGCTTTCGAAAGTTTGTGATAGAAAATGCAGTAAGTTATCAGTCAACATTCAAAAAGGTGTTTGTGTTTGACCAGTGACCCATTCGAATAAACAAGTATTGGAAGAGGTATCAAGTTTTTAACAGCTGATATCAGAAAACATTTCTTCACTTTTCAAAAGTCACCGATATTTTTTCGAACGGCAAGGCACACCTGCGTTCTTTTCCCAATTCAGATTTACTGAATGTGATGATGGGTCAAAAAAAGTGAATCTTTTTCACTAGTGGACTGGAACCCGGTTTTTTTTGACACAGGGTCAAGTTCAGGTTCTGTTCTAACCCGGCCCTGGTTATTCAAGCAAAGCCAAGCCCCCGCAATAAAACGTACAAAAGAAAAAATTCAATAGTACACTAACAAAATTTTCCATTTTCAATAAAATATATGACTGTTGAGAAATTTACCACGTAAGTTTTTTGAACATGTTATAGCTTTGTGGCGTGAATTAATGAGATTTAATTTAAAAGCAGACCATTTAGTCTTTTTCTTTACATGCTTACCTAGACATTAATTGCTTAAAACATCTCTTGAGCTCTCAATTTCAATTTACAGAATATATTCACTATACAAAACTGCTTTTCGGTCTTTCAGTCAGGTAAATCAAAACAAACTCACGCAGAATAGGGTAAATTCTGATTAGATTATTCCTCGCATTTTTAGTGTAGTCCCTCTAACTATGTCTTCATCAGTGGAGAATTAAATGTCGACTTTACAGAAACAGAATATGTGTGACGGTGTGTGTGTACGGATGGCTGATTATGAGTAAAAGGTTTTTGTGATAGAAAATGCTTTAAGTCATCAGTCAACATTCAAAAGGGTGTTTGTTTCTGGATCAAGTTTGATTAGTGACCCTATCCGAATAAACAAAACATTGCAACAGAAGCATTAAGTTTAAAACATTTTATTTCAGTAAACGTCTCCTCATATCTCAAAAGTCATCGATAGAGAAAGGTTTCTTTGCGGGTTAAAAATAGTGACGTTTCGTCATCAATATCCTAAGTGAGACCAGATTTCTTTATTTGTTCCCCTAAGCGAGACGAAGAGCATCACCGGCCAATTCATATAGGAGTGCTCCCCGCTCCCTTCTTACCGAAACTACAACAGAGAAGATAAAGGGCCATGTTAAAATCTGTCTTGAGCTCGAGCCGTCTTTAGGAATATTTAAATCATTGGGTAAGACATAATGAGTACGCCGGCCTAAGCCATCACTATAAGACCGTGTAAAAAAAATCTTTCTTCAAACGATTGTTGGTTTCAGATCAAAAGCTTACTAGTCAATCCATCTGAATAAACACACTTTGGAACTGGGGATAAGATTCTCAAACAAGTATCACCTTACAAAGGGTAAAGTTGTTAGTTAAAACGAATTTATTTTCCCACTTCTTTGAAGTCCTTCCAGCTTTTTTTTTTTTTTTTCATGATCATTTAAATTTAGTGAATGCAAAGTCAGGCAAAGTAAACCTTTTCACTTTAAGACATGTAAGAGGCAGGTTCTTTTTCAGTGAAGGTCAAGTTCAGATTCTGTTTTAACCCCTGGTTATTCAAGCAAAGTCGTGCCCCGCAATAAAAAGTACAAAACATTCTTCAAACTTTTATTTTTATTGTTAATGGAGAATAAAAAATCGACTTTTACAAAAAAGAAATGATTTTCATCTGTTTGTTTCACATTTTCTTAACGGCATCTTATTTTTTGATATTGTGACGGTGTTTGCGCATGAACGATGGCTGACTGAGAGTTAAAAGGTTCTTGTGGTCTCATATCAGCTTTCGAAAGTTTGTGATAGAAAATGCAGTAAGTCATCAGTCAACATTCAAAAGGGTGTTTTGTTTCTGAATTAAGACTGATTAGTAGCCCTATCAGAAGAATCAAACATTTGAACTGAGGTATCAAGTTTAGAACATCTGATTTCAGAAAACGTCTTTTAACGTTTCAAATGTCATCGATTCTTTACGGACGACTAAGCACAGTCATTAATTAACAACAGTTGGAACTCCCTGTTAACCCTTTCCCCCCTAAGGCCTCATCTCCATCTGAATAAACACATTTTTGACATGAGGATACTACTCTCAAACAATTATCACTTTTCGAAGTGTAAAGTTATTAGTTAAAACGTCTTAAATTTCTCACACCTCTATAAAGTTCTTCGGTTTTTTTTTCATTCAGATTTAAGGTTACTCCAAGCTTTCGCGGTGTCCTCCAGAAAAAAATTTCATACGCACGCTGTTTTTAATTAATGAAACCCCCTCAAACTATATATCAGTAGAAAGGTTATGTGTATATTTGTGTACATTATGTGTACATTTTTTTAAAAAAGCTCTGACTATTTTCTTTCAGTCTTGTAAATCTTCCTCTCTTATGTCTTCAGGGATAAATGGGGAGCATTGTCTGTTTTTTTCGCTTGTCTAAATATAAAAACCCTTGAAAAGCGGGATCTCTTATGGCCAGTCAAAGCAGACTTAAATAAAAACTACTGATAATGAACTGAGCTCGAGAAGAGTTCACAGCAAATTGCAATTTTGCAAACGTAGCTTTGCGTGTGTAAACGACTAAGTCATCGGCTCCTGTCATCTTTGGTGTCCTGGTGAAAGACGCGAGTCAAATGAGGGGGACTGGGTGAAACTCTTCGCGTTACTGTCCGTCCGGGCACTGCCAGGCGAAGACTGGAGACGAGTCTGCTAGTGAAAGTCTTTTAATGTGACGAGTAAAAAAAAGGTATAACCTTTTTTTGGCAAGTAAAATCAAACCTGAAGCAAGCGTTAATTTTTTTCGACAATGGATGGTGTTATAAATAAACCTGGAACAATATTATTTTGCAATGGATGCTATTTATTTATAGAATATCACATATACCATACATACACGGCCCGCCTAATTGGTTGGCATATCAGATACCCTATTTGATTAAATCCTACTGTTTAGCACCACTTTGTTGGACTGTTTAGGCCAGATAATGATGTATTTCTGTGTGCTCCACTACTTGCAACACGCTGCGATGAACAAGTCACCGACCCACTGACCATACTGACCGCAGTATCCATGACACTGGATTTTACTGCTTCCAAACGTAGCCGGGGTGATGTAGGCAGAAGTGGCGGCATATTGCCTCAAAGCTCGCAAATGGCCCTGGGACCGAGTGAATCCGCCTGGACAATTTCCATTGGCCAAAATACAGTAATGACCAGGAGGCCATTGGCCTGTAAGAAAAACACATTCGGTTTGTTCATTAATAAAATGTTGAACTCATTCATCTGAACCAGGAGCCATCTCCTGTCTGAACTGATCGAGTATTAGGACGTTTGGCAGTTAACACAATAGGTCCTTTTTCTGCAACACGAGTAGGAGAGAAAAGCTGTCCATTGTAGAGATTATTACCCAGTAACCTTCATCTGCAACAGCGTATTGACAACTTGGACTATTTTTTTGGAATCGTTGTTTTGTAGCGTTAGTATTTAACCATCTCGATTAAGTAGCCAATGAAAACGTCGTTTCTCTATATTAAACCTATCAACTGAAAGTAGCACAAATTATAATATTTGTCCCCTCTTTTAATAACGGAAACTGTGAGTGAATGTTATCAATCGTACAAAGATGTAGCTACATGGGTGGACAAAATTCCTTGGGAGACTTGTGCCATTGCATTAATTATCCGTGTTTTAAAAGCGGAGTTTGAAAAAGCACTGTTATCCTTTCAGTTAAAAATTCGTTTCTGCCCCCTCTCCTCCACCCACTACAATGTTGAAAGTGTGACGAAATTGCGTTTACACGTGTCCAACATTGTAGATGGGGTGGGGGGAAGGGGTGAGGAAGTGTAGTTGAATTCGTGCGTGACTGTTTATTTGGCGCGTGTGAAAAAGCGCCACTGCGAGTGCAAATTTGTCCCAAGACTTCTGTCCATGATTGTAAGATTAAGCGGTTAAAGTCAATATCTAAAATTAGCATTGTGCATTTTGAGGGTTATATAATAGAGATGGACGCTCCTTGGTTATCAGCTCCCGGATATTTTTTCTTCCAGTATTTAGTCTGAATTTATTTTCAATTTATTTGCTGTCCTCTAAAAGAAATAAAATGTTAAAATATTTAGAGAGGAAACTACATCAGTCTTTGCTGGTTTTCATGCAGGTCCTCTATTAAAAATCCTGGTCGACTTCCGATGGGAAGAAAACCGAGAACCCGTAGAAAAACCCTTGGGATACGACGAGAACCGACAAGAAACTTGACCCACATATGGAACCAGTTGGAGTCGAAGATGGGCCACATTTCTGACAAGGGCTCTTACCACTTCCATAATGACTACTTTATGAAAAAGAATCGCTCTCCTCAAGTGGAAAATTTGTTTTGGTAACATTTATTTGTTGTTCGCTACGTGGATATGACGGGCCAATGCAGACTGACATCGACCAATTGGTTTGTTGTGTGCCTTTGGCTTTCTAAAGACCTCAAGATGTTTGCCTACATACATCATGACAATATAGTACAACAAAATTTTATTGTCCACTCTCTATGGGAGTTAACTATGGGGTTTTCGATCACTGAAAGGGCATTTGCCATCAGCAATTTTTATATCGAATCCTTATGAAAGATTTGCAGACGTACCGATAGCTTGTTGCAGTTGCCGTTTAGTGGCAGCAAGGTCACTTTTGACAGTGTTCAACATGTTTTCCTGGTTCTGAAGGTAGGTTGCCAGGGCTGGTAAACACTGGGGTACCTGTTTTAAAGGGAAAGAAGTCGCTTTTGGCACCTCTTAACTTTTTATACTATGTAACACTTTACCTGAATTGATGCGTGCACGACATTAGCACTGCTTCTGCCCAATTTACGTAGGTAATTAATTTATTTATTTATTTACGAATCCAGTGTCCATTCTCACAACGAACACACGCTCTTCCAGTTCCGCTACATCCTCGTCCCTAGAGGCCGCGCTCCTTTTAGTCAGCACCAAGAATCGATCGCGGTCTCAGGCTTGGTCCAATTAACGACATTCCGGTTTTGAATGGCTTTGTAAACACAATAGATTGAGACCAGAACCAATCAGATTTGTCAGACTTGACTCTGAGCTCAAGTATGCGCAAAGTGACGGTAAGTCCTTGAATCGCGCACTTCCGTTGTTGGACCTGGCCAGAGGTCGCGATTCTTGGTGCTGACCAAAAGGAGCGCCCTTCTGAGGACGAGAATGGTTCCGCCGACTATTTTTGACGGAGAACCTAGGCTGGTGAAAACACAAGTAACCCAGGCTCACTATGTGTGTCAAGGAACATAGCATGGGTAATTACTGAGAGAACATATGAGGCAAAGTTTAGGTCTGAAAATTTGCTAGAAAATGGAAATCAAAATCGGTGAAACTTACCATGTGGCGAGTTGTTGTCGTCCTTAATACGTACAAGAAGTTTTGGGGAAAAATAGTCTTCTTCACCTTTCATTTTCATAGTAAAGTGGAAAGTCCCCATTTTCTAGCAAATTTTCAGACCTAAACTTAAACTTCACCTGATATGTTCTCTATAATTACCCGTGTTATGTTACGTGATACACAGTGAGCCTCGGTTACCTGTGGTGAAAACTGATGGATTCGCGTCTGGCGTGTATGCAACGGCGCTAAACAAGGCCTTTGTCCATGATTGTGGACATATTCAAATTCTACATTTTATGGTCTTGAGAACAAGCTATGTGCAGAACTACTCGCAATTTGCTTCTTTTTTTTTTTTGTGTTTGCGACTAACCTCAAATTTTTGATCCTCGTGAGAATCTGTATTACTTTGTCGCTCTTGAAACTGCCCCGCCTGGAGAAAATTTTGCTACAACCCGATATACGTCGAGTTATCTTTAATTTAAAAACACTGCATTTCTGATCAACCGATTCGAACTATCCGAGATTACTAGGAAGAACTTTTAGGCAGAAAAAATTTACAGTGACAACGGCAGAGAAAAGAGAAAGTTGAAAGGTTTTGACGAAGTTGCCAATTCACATAAGCTCACCCACAAAACGTTTCAATGGTCCAATATCAAAACAAGCATCTTACTCACTGTTGTATGTGTGTCGCTTGGATTGTCCAAGAAGTAGAGAAAGACCGCCAGGACGAAAAGGGACTTCATGTTCTGTTAAAAATAGGATTTGGACTCAAACGAACTTGGTGGATCGAGGAGAAATGCCAAATGGCGCATCCAGATAGCGTGAAAGCAGTAAATCGATGACTGTGGGAAACTAAGGTGTGTGTACAGATAGCTGAGAGTAAAATTAAAAGCTTTGAAGATTCATATTTTAACAGCTTTCGAAAGTTTATGAAAGAAAATGCAGTAAGTCATCAGTGAACATTCAAAAAGGTGCTTGGTTCTGGATAAAGATTGACTAGGTACTCCATCCGTTCAAACAAACATTGGAACAGAGGTATTAAGTTCTGAAGAACTGATTTTCGATAACGTCTCTTCAATTGTCAAAAGACATCGCGCATATATCGATTTTTTTTCGGGCGGCTAGGTCCCATAACATAGCACAATGTTTATTCAAGATAAATAAATAAAAATTTTAAAAAATCCATCTTGAAAGGGAAGAAACAGAGACTGGCCCTTCAGTGGCGTGAATTAAGGTATCAGTGTACCCCAAATTTGATCATTTTTCAAAAAAATTGTTTTTCGCTTTTTCAGATAGATATTATTGCAATCTTTCATTTAAAGAAAATTCTATGGAAAAAGATTGATTCTAAGCAAAGTTATTAACGAAAAACGTTTCTTTCCATTAATTATCTCTAATTGATAGTTGTCAACACCCTGTCGACACTTTGTCACGAGAGTAAATTTGCAATAAAAGCTCGCGTGACAGACGCGATGTTGTTCGATTTGTCGATGTCCTACTTCGAGTATTTATAGACTATAAATTTAATAGCCTATATCTATCCCATGTTATCGAAGAAAAAACGCAAAAGTTCTTGTCCTTTTGCTAGTGCGAAGTTCTTAAGAAACCTTCAAAGAGGAAAAAGGGTTCAATTTCATTCGTGAAGGAGCGAGCGGATTTGTTTGCGGCTAGTGATCAAGAACAAAATCGATGGGAGAACGATACCGTTAGTGCTAGCCGGGCAAAAACTGAAGGCAAAGGCAAAGACGAACCCGCAGAACCGGACTCACAAGAGTCATGGCAAAAGGTGGTCGAACAACTGTTGCCGACGATCGCCTGCAACAAAATCTCTTGAAATCAGTTTCTTGTCGGTTTTGTGACGCAGATGTGACTTTGTTCTGCTTTGTTGGAGAATGTTTCTGCAAGATCCGGGCTTGGTTCATGTGGGATCGTGTCCTGTCAAAACGAGGATTGCCTGTCGAGGTCTTTGCATTTCTCTGATCATAATTTCCTAAGCGCTTTCGCCGTTCGATATTGCAACTTCTTGATCGATATCTGCACGCATAAGTCCCGAAGGTTTCCTTTCCCTTGTTTACGCAAACGCTTTTTCTTTGTCTTCGGCATCTCTCAAGCTGTTTCGTTAGAACGAATGTGAATCCACATTAGCTAGGACTTTTGAAAAGCAGAAAATCAAAATTTGACCGAAAATTATTCAGTCCTTACTATAAACCTTGTTGCGTGAGTGGCGGAAATCAGATCTTGTCAAAGGATATTTCCCGCCTGGTAATTGATATGAGCTCTATTGTTAAAGTAAAATAATCCTTCCCTGGATCCATCAACAGGTCATTAATTTTCCGACATGTTATGTAATTATCTCATTACACCGGAAGAACGCCCTAAAGTATATTTTCCTTCATATCTCGAAACGAAAATTTCAGCGAATGAAGCGCACATTTTGAGTTCGTTTCCGGCGAATTTTCAACGTTTTTCGCTGAAATTTGGAGAGAACGTTGTCCGATAATCGGACAAAAAAACGGTGTCGGGGAATTTTTATTTTTTGCTTCTCTCAAAAGTTATGGCTATTTTAGTGAAGAGAATGCATGTTTTTTAACCTTTCAAAGTTTAACTGCGTGTCAGAAACAAACCAGACAAGTAATCAAAATTTCCTGACACTATTTTTTAGAGAAAGGTGTCAAGAAGACATAGCGATATCAATCGCGTTCTCCCGCTCAAATCCGACCGGAAACGAACTTGATTAGTGAACCGCTATACTTCGAGAAATAACGCGCTATATTCGGGAAACCTTAATTTTTTTTACGTTAGTGAATAAACCGTCGTAATCTACAATTATTAAGCTTTCAGAAAATATATACTTTAGTAGGGTTTGATGAGGCTTAAGAGAATTCCATTTGATTTTTCTTAATTTGTTTGCTTAGACATAAATCGAAAGGACTCATTTCGGTTAACACAATATTTTCACTTTACAAAAACTAGCGCGTAAATCAAAATAAATTTACGTTAAAACAAAGTAAAGCAAGGTTGGCCATTTTAAATCCGGTTTATATTCCCCGCATTTTCAGTTCCTGTAACTATTCCTCTGACATTTTCGAATTTAATTCGACTTTTTAAGGCTGGTTTTCCCTAGCGAAGGAGTCGGAGTCGTAGTCGGAGTCGTAAGAGACCAAGGCCCCGTTTATACGGGTCCGGACAAGTTTTTGCACGGACGAATTTTGTTCCTGGACCGCCTGTTTACACGGATCCGTGCAAATTCTGTTTCAGTGGTGTTTACACGGATCCGTGCAAAGTTTAGACCGGTCGCTGTATTTTATTCTAGGCCATAACCGCGCTATCTTAGCAAAAAGTTCCACGGTTCGGGTGTTATGGAACCGTGCCGGTCAAAAAGTCGACCTGCTTTTCAGTTTCAGGTGCCAAACTTGCATACTTAGCCGTTTAAAAATTCGTCCAGTTCCGCCGGTCCCGTGTAAACGCAAGGTGGAACCGTGCAAGTTTTTGTCCGTGCAAAGATTTGTCCGGACCCGTGTAAACACCTAGTGAAAATCGAAAATCGGAGTCGCAAGCGGAGTCATAAGCTCGACGGAATCGGAGTCGGAAGAATCAGAACGTTTCCATTTCTTCCGATTCCGTTTACGGCTCCGTCGCTTATGATGTAGTGAAAACTACATAGGTTGTCGGAGTCGTAAGCGGAAGCGGAAGAATTAACCAATCGCAAGGCCCGGAATCGAACATTGTCATTGGTTTATTCTTCCGCATCTGCTTGCGACTCCGACAATGCAGTTTTTACTTGATATCATAAGCGACGGAGTCATAAGCAGAATCAGTGTTCTGCTTCCGACTCCGTTGGTTTGATTTTCACTAGATCGTATCGCTCTACGCTTCTGATTACGACTCCGACTACGATTCCGTCGCTAGTGAAAACCAGCCTTAAAAAGTTCGAATTTTCCAAACACAGTGTCATTTTCTTGGACATCATTTTATAATGCCTTGACGATGTTTCACTTATTTATATCATTTATTCAATAACTTTAAAGATCCCGGCCCGGAAAGGAGGAACAATTAAAGCCACCGATTTAAAACCTTTAAATTTTTTGTTTAAGTTTCAGCCTAGCTAATTAACCTAAGTTGAAAAGAAAGACTGTTATCCATAATACTAGGTTGAACGCAGTCATTTTTGCCAATGATCTTGCCTAGTCGTCCAAAAAAATCGACAATTTTCAAAAGTAAAGAGTCGTTTCCCGCACTCAAACTAATTTTAAAAATTAATGCTTCTGTACTATGCGACGTTTCCTTTTTCCCCAGTGTTTGTTTATTCAGATGGGGTCACCAGTCAGTCAGTGATTCGGAAACAAACACCCTTTCAAAATGGTGAATGGCTCATCAATGTTCTCAAACTTTCGAAAACTGTCTAAACACAAATACACCATTGAAAAGCTTGTGGGGCAATCCTTGTAATGGCCTATATGGTAACGCTCTGCCTGAAAGAGCACCTTTCTCAGTCTTCAGGTATTTAAAACGGCAGTCAACTTAAAACAAGTTGAGGCATATGGAAATGGCTGTATGATTTAACTCAAGCACTTCTGATGAAAATGACAAAAGCCCAGGGGGGTGGGGGGGGGGGGGGGAGTGGTACTCCCTATAGTGGCTAGTGGCCTATATGGGGAGGCTCCGCCCGAAAGGGGTACTTTTTTCTGGCTTCAGGTATATAAAAGGGTAGAGATTTCACAAGTTGAGGTATATAAAAGGGTAGGGAAATCGGTCATTTAGGTATTTGAAAAAGCCTTTAATTATAATATTTTGAATAGACGCCCCTTATGACTCTATCAGTCTATTTATTAAGCACCACATGAAAATGAGAACAAGAATTTCTAAAGTAGGTATGTTAAAGGGGTACCTTTTTTCATTAAAAGGTATATGAAAGGGCTACCTTTTCTGCCAAAATGGTATATAAAAGGGTAAGGGGTTGGACCTCGGGGCGGAGCCTCCCCGTATTAAACTTTGTTAAGTACCTCCCCTCCCCCAGGGGACAAAAGCTTTGTGGTACCTTTTTACAGTGTTGAGCTGAAAAAATATGACCACAGGACATAATGTGTTGTTTTACATGTAGCACCTCTTAGGCGTTAAAAACATTTTAAGCCACACCCACAGAGCAGGATGTTGATACCTCTTAGGCATTTCTTGTCAACATTTCCGATGAACACTCCTGTGCTTTTTACATGGAAGTACCCCCCACCTGGATTTTGCTTCAACTAAATATGAATTTTTAGGATAACAGCACAAATTCTCGCATGCTCATTGGCTAATTAGTCTGCAATTCACTGGCTAGCCTTGGATCCACATAAGCAGACAAACACATGAATAAGCGACAACACATGAATTTGTAATTTATGCGAAGTGGTAACGAGTGAGAGCAGACAATTTGACAGTTTGTTATGGTAAAAAACAAATGGATGTCAGTTTTTCATGCATCTGTCCTGTTATAAACAATGAATTTTGTGGTAACATTGTCAAAGTAGTCTGCAGATTCACTTGGCTATGGCCTTGTGGATCCACAACTACTTTGACAATGTTATGAAGAAATGTATGATCAGTAACAGGACAGACCCATGAAAAACTGATGTCCATTTGTTAAATGAAATATGACTTATGGCTCAACCAAACTGACCTGAGATACCACCAAAGCGCATCATATAGGTACGATTACATACAACAACTGCTTAAAAATTAAAACAAAATTATGATTCAAATATTCCATGTTCCTAAACTTTATTTCCTAAATTCAGCAAATGGCAGTCCCATCATGGTACTTGTATGACAGTGAATGCATAATTGATATCTTTGACCATCAATTTTGTTGTAACTACTGGTATAATTTTATCCAGTAGACAAATGTCTGTTCACATTACAAAGTTTCTGTGATAATTACAGGAACTTTGTATAAACAATTATTGTTGTCATTATAATATTACTATTATAGAAACAAAGAACAAGTTGGGTTCTTTCTTGAAGTTTCTGAAATCATAGCAGAATAGCTTGAGTGATCATGGATTTAAATGAATGACCGGGGTACTATGTTAGCTTAACCCAAGTTTTCAAAAACAATTTAACATCACTACAAGAAAAGTTTTCTGAATCAATCAAAACATGAACAGAGGAAATATCCATTGGCATAAAGCAAAAATGAACAAAATTGTTTGGATGGCAAAACAAACATTCATGCATTCTCACGAAGTAATATGCTGCAATTTGGCCCTGTTCTGTTTGATGCTCAACAGGATCAGCTTTGATCAGTACCTTGCTGAGACAACCATCAAAAATCTCCTCACACCATCCATACACTATGAAACAAACAAGTAATGTCAGAATAAAGTAATCATCAACATTGTGTCATTGTTTTGATGCACCACCAAATTTGCAGAATTCACTAATGAGAATTTGGGAGAATTCAGCAAGTATTAGATTGTTGGCAGAAAAAATAGCTGAAGTGGACACCCATTCAAAAGAACAACAGCAACTGTAATATTGTTACGGCTGCCTGCAAGGATAGCACCTTCCACTAGCCTTTCACTTAGGGCCTTTGCTAGTGCACAAGCCTTTTCATTTCTTTGCAGCGTCGACCCTTTCGTCCTTAAGGGGGCAGGGGGTTGTAGTAAAACTGGGGATTTTGCAATGGGTTTATCTTCATCCATTTCTGTGGGACTCTCACTAGAATGATATTTCTCGTTGTCACTAAATGTATCCTTGTTTGCAATGTTCCCTTGTGAAATTTCCGGAGAAGCCACACCCTTGCTCCGTCTGGGAATTTCATCCCATTTTGGGATGGGCAACCCTTCCTCCAGAGCCGAAGCCCTGTCTTGCATTCGCCTCACAATAGCTCTCACGTCGATATCGGGTATAATATCCTCCAGGAGAAGGATGACTTCTTCTTCGCTGAAAACTTCCCATACGCCATTCGACGCGAGGATGAGGAATTGATCTGTGTCTTCGAGGGTGAGGCAATTAACAAAGGGTGTTCTTATCACGCTGGTCTTCAAATTCGGATCGCCATGGTTCCCGAGACCCCGAGTGCTCTTCATCACCCCATTAACCAGGGCAGTTTTGTCGCTTTTAGAAACGTCCCCTTTAGCTTTTCGTATTCGATGCCGCTCCTTCTTATCCCAGGGGCTGTGATTGTCCGACAAACGTTCGATCGAACCATCCCCGCGGCATAACACCGCTCGAATATTTCCCGCGTTCGCGACGTACAAATTATTTCCTCGTAACAGGCACGTCAGAGCAGAACACCCGCTCCAACGATTTCTCGATTTTCTTCGACGCCGTAGAGCAGTATTCTGTCCATCTCTTCGAACGTTTCGTTAAAAGCCACTGCAATTTCCTCATTGATATTTTCATGTTTCATACTCGTTCGGTAGATGCTTTCGACCTTGTTCTCGAGAAGTTCGCCCAAATAGCGCGCGCATTTCTCCGCAGCCATGCTTCCAGAATATCCGTCATAAATAGCAAAGAATCCACTCTGTGGATCATTACAGAAGAAATCTTTAAACGCGTACCTATCTTCCATCGATGTCTTCCATCTTGAATTCGCATGTTGACAAACGCCGAACGCAAGCGCGCAGTTCAGAGTTGTTCCATGTCCTTCTATATTTCGCTGATCGAGGTAAAATTCGTCTACATTTCGAAGAGTGGTATTTGTGCCTTCGATATCAGCCTTAATTGCCTCGTAGGCGAGGTTCAGTCTTTGAAGTTTCTTCATCGAAACTGGATTTTCGGAGCTCGCTGTTTCGTTGAGTCGTCTCAAAATCGCACGACGTCGCCTGATCAATTGTTTCACGGTAGAAGGTTTCCTGTCCATCGTAAATCGGAACATTTCCAAGGCATTGTGAAATTCTTGGTGTTCTTTCAAGTGTCGAACCTTAATTTCTTCTTCGCATTTCATGCAGACAATCGAGATTTCGGGTTTTGCAGGCGGCGTTATTCGATTAATTGGTGGCAAGTGGTCAAAACCCAAGTTATCATTTTCACGTGTTTCTAAATATTTGTCTGTATCGTTCATTTCCAAATGTTGAATGAATTGTACACGTCAGTTGCACTGAGTTCGTTCACTCTCAGTATGAATCCTTCCCTTTGCCAGTCCATTGTAAACAAAATTGTAGACAAAAGGTAACCTACGTTTGGCTGGAATACTGCATTACAAATGCAACAATCATTTCTTTTCCCACATGTACATATCGTTACTATGGTGACCATCAGTTTCCTGTTTTAGCGGTCTGTAACGCCATCGAGTGACAGCTGATGTGAAGCCATAGCGCGCCGAAATTCCCTTCTGCCGTAAGCTTCCCCAAATCAGAAACAAAAAAATCTGATCTGAAACGCTGAAACCTTGGCTTCTGGCAGCCTTGTTGGGTCACTTTAGCGTGTCACGCAATTTTTCCGTTGAAAGGGTTCAGTCGATCCAGACGTGTTTTTGGTGATGCCATTGAGAAATGGAAAGTTATGGAATTTGATTAAATGCGATCAATATAACCCATTATGTAAGATTTGGGGTGTATATGCGTATGGCGTGAACAAGCACTGAACTTATTTGAAATCTTAAGCCCCAAGTCAGAAACAGGGAAGTTAGGGTGGGGGAGAAGTGAGAGTTTATTTATTTATTAGAAATTGTAATATTGTAGACGATAAATAAAGAAGACAGTTCTCCACGGGTAGAGGATGAGAGTTTTCGGGTGAGTAAGTAAGTTCATGATAATGACAAATGGAAAACCCCTGCCACCCCCCCCCCCCCCCCCCCCCCCGCCTTGTCTCTTAGCTTTTCCCCATTTCTCAGCCCTAAGCCATGTTTTAAACCTGCTGCTTTAGTCATGGTCTTTCACCAATATTGTTTCTAGTAAGTACTTCAGTGCAAGTGTTGAAAATATATAAAAACAATTTTAAGAAAGGTAACATTATAACTTTGGCCAGAAGTATATCACCTAGTTCTCGGTAATATATGCTTCTGCTTTGGTACATAGTGATTACCCAGAGGAGGTCTCTGAGCACCAGACTGACCACAAAACCATTTTTGTTAATTCACTTCAAGTTTAATTACATTTTATAACTAAAAACATGCCAAAGGGATGCTTTATTATGTATGTGTAAATACTTGATTTTAAAATAGGTTACGAATTTATTAATATAAAAAAATTGCCAAATCCAGTAAGCTCACTTCTTGAATATCACCATTTGTTTTTAAAAAAATAATACTGCACTTGACATTATGATATGGCATTTACTTGTTAATATAATATTGTATTAATAGTGACCAGTCAGATCGCTGATCAAAACTCAGGGATATTTACCTATGTATAAAGTTTCACCTGGATTACAAAAAACCTCACAGAGGTATGATTATGAGCATGTTACCCTCAAAACTAAACCCATTATGGCACACAATGTTTCATCAAATAGAAATGCAAATGTAAAGACTAATATAATTTAGGTTTTTACTACTGGTATATGTAAACACTGATGGGGTTTTGGGTTACAAGGTAACAAGGAAACATGAAAACGTTTTTCAAGAGAAAAACAGATATTTCGAAGATAAATAATAAATTAATTGAATGGATTGGTGCATTAAGACAGTCGTAAGTGACTTTTTCGGGTAAAATTTTTTTTCCTTCAAAAGTGCCTGAATTTTTGCATGTGCTTTTCAATTTAGTAGAAAAACATTCTCCTGTATCTTTTTTTTGGCTGAAATGCTCTTGTTAGAGGGCACTTTGTAATGCTTTCATTGTGCACGCTTCGATATTTTGACTTCATTTTTCTCAGAAGCAAAGTGCAAACCAGCCGAAAAAAATACAAGGGAATGTTTTACCACTTAATTGAAAAGCACATGCAAAAATTCAGGCACTTTTGAAGGAAAAAAATTTTTACCCAAAAAAGTCACTTACGACTGTCTTGCACCAAGCCATGCAATTGTCCAAAAATTTCAAGAGAAAATGGAACTTTACAATGACTAAAATAAGGAGAAAATGCAAAAATATTTGAGAGCTCCTAAGAGAACATGTCTCTCTTCACCCCCGAGAGGTTCTTGTAATTGTCACATTCTCTGGTGTTTTTTTTTTCGTTACTTAAAGCTGTTCATGTTTTTCTTATCTTTAGCTAGACACTCAGGTCTATTGCAAATATTTAAATTTCTATTTAGTTAGATTAAAAAAATATATAATATATATTAAATCTTGTCATACTTTTGTCATATACTGTGGATATATAAAATTTGCAACAAATCTTTGCCCTATTAGCACCAACTAATGTAATTTAATGGTATACTGCATCCCTCAATACCGTAAATGATCTAATAAACCGCCCACTCTCAAATAAACGCCCCCGTATCTACTAGACGCCCCCCTTGAAGGTGTATAGTTTTTGTATTAGGACGCCCCTCTCTAATAAACGCCCCTTGTCTAATAGATTGCCCCCCCTTTCCCCACCCACCCACAAAAAATTGCATCAAAAATAAAGAAAACTCTTAGAAAATCACGCATTGATGTCGAACTATAAACGATATCAAATTAGTATTATAATCTCTAGGCTGAGTTACATTCAGTAGCGCATATAAAGTTGTCTCATGCTCACAAACTTGTTAACGTTTCAGTTAAATTGAAATAAACGCCCCTCTCTAATCAACGCCTCATATCTATTAAACGCCCCCCCCCCCCCCCCCCCCTAGAACCTCTAAAATTATGGTAGAATTGTACTAGTATACTAATGCAAATGCTGCAATCTGATTGGCTGAGCTACTCGTATACTATCAGCCATTAGAGTGCAGTTGGCTGTCGGTCGTCCACGAAATGCGATATTTTTACAGTTTTTCCAAGGTTTTGGAAGGAATTTTAGATGTAAACGGGTAATTAAATTCCCGAGAAAACTAAAAGAAGCACATTTATGGTTTCTTGACTTTAAAAACTTGAAAATGTTGAAAAAGCGAGTACGCGCGTAAACAACTGCAAATTTGCCAAGGACAGCTCGAATTACTTAAGCGTAAAGTTCAATAATGCGTGGAAAAATCATTGGAAACCGTTATTTTTGTTAATTTCAGTTAGAATTCTACTAAAACAATTAGATTATTCGCTCTCGATTTCTATGAGGTGATAGTTGATTCGGCCTTCGGCCTCATCAACTATCACCTCATAGAAATCTCGAGCTCATAATCTAATTGTTAAATAGACGCCCTGGGCGTTTATTAGTTCATTTACGGTATAAGTCTAACCTATTATCGATACCTGTTGGGTAAATTTGACACCAGGAGTCAGGTAAAAAAAATTAAACTGCACCAAGAACACGAACGCTTGTTGGAAGCAGGATTAGTTAGCCTGGATTTAAAAGTGGCCATCCAAAATACACTATATGGGCTGCTCAAATGAAAAATTCATAAGGCAACATATGAAAAACAAACGATTTCCTTCAATAACTGGCCGTCACAAGACGCCTGACGCCCATCTGTCTAAAGCCTGGTTGGAGGTTGTTGTCAAAGTGCTTTGTTCCACATGAAAAAAAACTTCCTATGCTGCAGGGTTAGTTGCATCACAAGATTGACATTGATTCTGGTCATGCAAAACTGTACTTGACATGGACACTTCTTTTCAAATTGGGGGGGGGGGGGTGGGTAGGGACAGGTTATCATCACACAGTACTGTTATTTGTATTTCAAATGGATCTTAGTAGATATGTATAGTCCTAAGCAAAGATGTTTAAAACTCTTTTGGCTTGATATCAGCTTTCACTGCTTATGTCTGAGATTTTGGGCTGGTTATGGGAAAGTCTGTTCTGGAGATATTTTCTCATGTCAATTTACTGTACAGTTACTGTTCTGGACTTTTTGGGTCAATCTTTTTCATGTAACGAAATTTCTTAATG
>JAHPZR010031143.1:0-12528 GCA_019787425.1 Platygyra sinensis
CAACTTACAATCACGATATTTTGTTCAACCTTGTGAAGAAATTCGTTACTATATAGAATCAAAATGTTGTCATTGCGTTCCTTGCCCTTCATTCAAATACCAAAATTCCACATTTCAATTCGATGCAGAGACAGTGGACAAACAGTAGAGTTTGCACTGACAATTTCAATGTATCTATTAAGTTGAACATCAACGACCTAGATAATTTAGAAATACAAAACATTTTTCTTGTTTCTATGGAGCTAAAAAGAGGGGGGTTAAAAGTTTTGTTTGGCGAACTAGACATAGCAGCATCGTTGATGGGAGTAAAAACCTCTGGTAAGTATTATTGTTTTCATTGCTGTTGCGAGTTCTCCCAAGGTTTCGCATAGCAAATCGGCACTGAAGTGTTTTCTGTTTCTTCTCACTCACTCACGTATACCAAGAAAATGAAAGAGAGAAGTGGAATATTCCATGGTCTACTCCCATGAGAGAGCGTTGCATAACTCTTTTAATTTTTTTATCATCATGAAACTACATGTAAATATTTATACTATCCCTATTCATATTCATTTTAGATGAAGTTTTGCCGAAAGTGCACGACACCATAAAGTTCAAGGGGAGGAACTACGACTGCGATGATTTCCACACAACAAACAATTTTGGCACATGGTGCGGTTGCCCTTTTCTGGCTTGCACTGGAGGCCAGGACTGCTATGGCACTTATCATTGCTTTATTAAGAATAAGAATTACGATTTCCGTGACATGAAGGATGAAGACTGCGACTGCGATCATCATAGAAAATAAAGCATCTCTTGTAACTTTTTAACCAAAAAAGTAAATACAGCTTGAGAAAAAAGCATGGGTCATTATAAGTATCCTTGGTGAGACTGTAAGAAGTGTTATGGGCCATACTGTTATCAGTTTCAGTGCCTGTAAAAGAAATAAATAGCAAAAAAAAAATCCTTGGTGAGATGTTATCTTATATGGCCACGAAACCTTCACCAAAGACTTCAGTTTCAAAACGGGCCTTTTAGAATAAAATAAGAGAACAGTTCAGCAAGGTTTCTTTGAGGCAATTTGTTCAGTGTGTGAGGTGTTTGTGCCCGGGCAATATTGACGAATGGTATGCATATATAACTTATAAAATGGGGCTGAAGTAAATTAATTGGTCTGTGTACGTTTCGGAAGATTAGGGAGCTTTAGATTGGACTACGAGTACGAGATTGAGTACGAGTACAACTTTCAAATTTCAAACCAGTGACATTTCCAGAGCCCTCCTTCTACATGTTGGTTTTAGGCAGAGAGAGTAGCTCATGGGATGAAATGGGTATGTGTTGTGATAATGTGAAGCCTGAAAACTAGAATTGAAAAGTCGTACTCGTACTCAATCTCGTACTCGTAGTCCAATCTAAAGCTCCCTATATTATTTCAACCGGCGAGGTCCAACCTCCCCATCGTTGCACATGTGCCGGGCGGATCCAGACCTTGGGCTAAATGGTGTTTTCTGCTTTCAGTGATTTCTTCTACACCCCAGGGCTCCTCTCCTAGATCCCCCATTGGATGTAGTTACGACCCTCACTCAGGTTTCGTTTTTAGGAGCTGGAGTTGAATCCTCTCATTTTATTAACCTGTCGGTTCGGCGGGTTAACACAGCTTGAGGCAGATAACTTTATCCCCACGTCAATGACATGGAAATAATATAAGTTTAGATTTTTTAGCAAACTGCTCAGAAAGTGGCGTGCTGAGGTTTTTTTCAATCAGACAAAGAGCGTTTAAAGCAATACCAAAATAACAGAATACAACCTCGTTCCCAGGACCTTTTCCCTGGCTTGGGGGTGGCGCTGTCAGCGTCCCACCACCAAGCCAGGGAAAAGGTCCTGGGAACGAGGTTGACACAGAATACTGAGTAAAATACGTTTTAAACAGCGCTATTTTGTCGTGCTCTTATTAGAATCTTCCAAACTCAATGATTATTTTTACTGCACACAAAGAAAATCTTGATCGAGAGATGTTTGGATATCTGATCTTGATTCAAAATCGATCCCAGGCGCTCTCACCTTTGCCTCCCTCTCTCCCCAACCTAGAAGACAAAGGAGAGAGAGCCTGGGATTACGATTGCATTTCTTCTTTCCCTTCTTAGTATTGGTTTTCGTTGATAAGATATACCAAAAACTCGCCGTGCTTCATTTGAGTGTTGGATATCATTTTCTCAAACTCATTAATAATTCATCAAGTTAAAACAAAGAAAATCACAACCGTGAAGGAGGTTTGGATACCCGGTCTTAATTAGCATAGATTTTGACGATTTCACTTCTCCGTTTACTCCTTAGTTTTTGTTTCGATTGAGATGATATATCAAACACTCGAGACAGCGTTTCATCGGCTATCCAATCTCCTCGAATTTCGTCAAAAATACTCCGCTGTGCGTCGTATTTTCAACTCTCTTCTCGGTGTTTGGATATCCCGATTAACTTGAAAAAACCACCGTCCCTTGTGTTTGATATATTACTTCAAACACCTCGAAGTTTGTCAAAACTACTCCCTTCGCGTCGTACTTTCGCAATGCTCTTCTTTAGCTCCATAATACGCTAGTGTTGGGTTACTTATGACGATGGAATACCGCGTTGCTTTCATCACTTTCATCAATTGTCCCGTAAGTAGCAAAATTGTCTCGCTGCAATGTACAGGTGAATGGTCCACTGACCATACTGCCCGCAGTATCCATTACACTGCATCCTACTATCTCCGAACGCGGCCGGGCTGATGTAGTAGGAACTGGGCTTAATATCCACAGAGCACGCATATGACCCTGGGAACTAGTAAATCCGGTTGAATAAGTTCCGCTAGCCTTCAGAGCGGAAAAACGCAATAAGCATGCGCGAGACTTAGCTCCAAGTTAAAAAATTACCGATATTTAATTAGTTGATCATGTCACCCAAAAATCTCGAACTTAATGTTTTTCCAATTTTCCCAGTAAATAGCAACATTTTCTCGTCACTAATTGAAAACTGGCGCAATGATTTGGTAGCGAATCAATTTTTGTCAGACAAAATAATTAATTGATAATAAGAAGGTCTCCGAACTCTTTAGTTCTCAGCGGAATACAAGAAACTTCGGTGCGAAGACACTCTTTACATATTGTATTTACATATTGTATCCCTACAGATACACCCTCAGGCTTTTTAAGGCGTTGAAACGCCTCTCCTGTGTAACCATGAAACTATGTAACTTAAAGGGCAGCGGGGAATCTTTTTTTTGTTTTCAAAAAGGTACAAAGTAATATATTAAACACAAAAGACTTCATGTATTCAAGACAACATTCCAGACACCGAGAAGAGTATTGAAAATACGAAGCGCAGAGGTCAAACACTGTCCTGAGTGATTGGTATGTTTTCTCCATAGAAACAAAAACTAAAGAGAAAATGGAGAGGTAAAATAGTAAAAAAAAAATCTTCTAATTAAGATCAGATGTCCAAACAATGTCACTGTCGTTGTTTCCTTTAATTAAACTTTGTGAATTATTAATGAGTTTGAGAAGCCATTTTTATAAAGAGAGATTGCGATCACTAATCCACTGGGCAAGCGGTCCTTCATTAGCTTAGGAAAAGGCTGCATCTGACCACAGACTTGAATCGCGTCCTCTCAGAACGTTTCACATTCGGTCAGCTTTTAGACCAGGTGAAATATTTATTAAAAGGCACAAGGACCGACTAACGATCGACCGAGTTCAAGGAATCATAATACAAAGTAACCACGCGTTTAATTCTTTAATTGGTGTTTTGTGCTCCGATGGTTTCAAAAACCTGGTGTCGAATTGTATTGAGCACGTGTTTGAGGGTCTAACAGCTTGTGGCATTCCACGTCTATCGCTAAGATCTTATTTTTAACCAAGCTAATTCCAGATCCATCATTCTTCTTTCACATTATCACAGTGAAGAACTCACAAGCATCTAAGCGGGATTTATTTGAAGGTAAGATTTTTAATTTTATATTTTTTTGAAAATGTCAATTTGTAAGACTCAAATCGCAGTAAAAAACAAAACGTTCTCAATTCTTTACGTCTCATGAAGCTGTTATCAGTAACGGAAACACAGCCGAATTCCGATTTTCTTGGAACCTCCAAGGGAACTGACGAAAATTGCTTTTTAAAATCGGACAGTTCCGGGCATTATAGCGTTTGACTGAGGAGAGGAAACGACTATTGGTTTGAGTTATCGGGAGGATCGAAAAAATGAGGGTTAGAGAAATCAGGATTCCACTGTAGTTATTTGAAACATTGCATACTCCTAGCCTATGACTTCATTCGACAGCCTGGTAAAATCAGAAACTCATAAAAGAAACAGTTAATTGTTTCTCGTGCGAGAAGTTCAGGAAAATTTTAAACCGGCACTTTGCGGAGCCATTCAAAAGGGCTCTTTTCAGAGCCACCACAAAGACATAAGTCTTGGCAGGAGCCCATCTTGGTCGTCCTTTGCTTTCATCCTTTTGTCACTAATGGAAATAACATCATGTTTCCCACGGTACACATTTAATTGGCATATGGCTTTTCCAAAACAGAATACCTGCAATTGTGGATCCTTAGATCATTTGACCTTAACTCCGATTTGACAAGACAAACGCTAGTGAAAGTAACCTACAAGCCAGGCCTTGAGTACCTTTTAGAATGCTTTCTCCCGAGTACTTTTGCCCGAATCATCAGCGTTTTGCCCGAAAAATCTCAAAATTTTCTGCGACTGGGGGGGCTGCAGCCCCCCCCGCCCCCCCGGCTCGTACGCCTATGTTGCTATCAACAACCTTGTTTTCTTTATTTCTTTGTTATTGTTGTTTTCAAACAACTACCGTATGAAAGTGATCTCCAGACATATAAAGAAAAAACGACAATTATGTGTGCAATCATTTCTCTCGAGTCGACCGAAAGATGATTTTAGCTTTGCAACAAAATTTCGCTGAAAAGAAATTAAAGTATTAAATGTATGTTTTTGAACAACTCGTGTGTCAGTTACAGTAAAGCGCGTGCATTAAACGTAACTAAAAATTTTACTTAAACAGACAACTATGTCAAGATGAATCTGAAACTCAATTTAATGCTCTTATCTTATCAAATCTATGTTGTATCGAATTTGAAAACGGAGTTTTCACTCTGAAAACGCATCAAACATTTTCCGTCTACACTACGCCAGATGAGTTTTAAAACGCAAAAGGTCATTTTACATTTGTTTTTGAGGAAAACTCAGTCAAGAAACCACATGAATATAGTGATGCCCTCGATCATTTTCGAAAAGCTTTTTTTTTCAAAATATGTTTCCGTTCACAGGAAAACGAAAAAACCGGAGTTTTCAAATTCTTGAGGTTTGGAGAACTTTTCCGAAAAGCTCCGTTTTCGTGAAGGATTAATGTGGACCTTAGAAACCGTAGAAATAAGCTGTGTTTCAAATTGCTCCGGCTTAATGTAGAAAGTGCCTTTGTTAAAATTTTCATCTCACTCATTTCTAATTTTATTCGCTCAGAAAACTGAAGATGGGTTTCAAGTACACCTGTGTCACTTTGCTGTTGTACCTGACATTTCTACCAGCCCAAGGGAAACACGTTAAATACGACAAAAGCAAACATCAGAAGGCCGGTAATGCTGTCACTTTCCACATTTCGCTTTGTTGTGTAGTGTAAACCAAATTAGGGCTTTTACTGATAATTTCATTTAAGATAATGTTTAGTCGACAAAATGATTGGAATCGTCAACCCTTCTTGAGTGATGATGATTAATTTCTCACGGTTCTAAAAAATGATTATATATGACCATATCACGTCTTGTTCACCCAAAATAAGTTGTGTTCAAATAAACACTGACTTAACAATTTCAATTAGAAAACAGTCCTAAGAAAGCACGCGCGCTGATTGGTTAAACATCGTTTTTGTATAACTCGATGGAGACACAAAACTAACGCGCGCTTGTTGACGTAGTGATGGCGCGAGCAAAGAGAATTTACATTTTGATGATCAAAGTTAACAAGTTGTTTTCCTTTTTCTCGTCGTGGTGTTTTCTAAAAGAAATAGAAAACATGTACTTCGTGTTTCTATCGAGTTATACAAACACTCGTGAAAGTTTGGGAGAACTCGAAAAAGCTGTGGAAACACTCGCCTGCGGCTCGTGTTCCCACAGCATTTCTCGTTCTCCCAAACTTCTACTCGTGTTTGTATAACTCGATAGAAAACACGGTACATGTTTTCTATTTCTTAAATATAGACGCTCTATTACTGGTTATCGACAAAATAAAGCATATTTATCGCTTGAAAAGATAATAAAAGAATATAAGAATGGAAGGTTAGGGATGGTACAGGTAATTGTTTTTAAGACTAGGAACACTTTGATAGGTGTAGGGGCCGGGGAGGCGGGTAGAGTTCCCCCTGTTTCAGTTTTAAAAGTTTTCGGGCTAAACGCTGATGATTCGGGCAAAAGCGCTCGGGAGAAAATATTCTAAAAGGTTGTCAATGCCAGGCTCGTAGGCTACTTTCTCTAACGTTATTATAATACCAGATTATCTTGCAAAATGACTTATGTTATTCCAAAAGTCAGAACAAATTATGGAACATTCAACATAAGATTTCAGGGTGCTAAAGTGTGGAATGATATAAGTGATGACTTAAAGCTTCTTCCTTTGAAAATGTTTAAGAAAAATCTTAAGTTAATTATTGTTGAAAAATACTAATAACTTTTCTAGACTTCCGTTGTTGTTGTTGTTGTTGTTTTTTTTTTAACTCTGTGTGTGTGTTATTTCTGACCCAAATCATTGCATTAGATAAATCACCTAAGTATAGCTGCCCTTTTTTCTAGCCCCTATGGTTATTTGGGGCAGCTAGTACTCATCTATATTTTTGTTAACTTAAATTGTTTATTACTATTGTATTATGTTGGGTACAAATAAACTTGTTGTTGTTGTTGTCAAAACGGAGTTAAAGGTCAAATGATATAGGGATCCAGGTATTCTGTTTTGGAAAAGCCGGCCTATTATCGTTTAATCTACGGTGTGGATATTACCCTTCATCAACAAAGAATCAAAAAGAATCAAGACTTTCTGAGACGACTCTGAAAAGAGCCGTTTTGAATGACTCAACAAAGAGCCGTTTTAAAAATTTCAATGAACTTTCCGCCTCGCGCGGGAAGAATTAAAATTTTGTTTCTTTTATCAGTTTCTGAATTTACCAGGCTGTCGATCAATGTAAAAGGGGTATGTGAGATTTTAAAATAGCTAGTTTTGGAATGATAACAGTTCATTAGACGTGATAATTGTGAACGATTTTGTTCTTACTGCTATTTTAGTGCGTTTGAACAACACTCACGCTTTCGGGCATTGGGTTATTTTTTCGGGCGTTAAGGCCACCACCACCCACCCCTCCAAAGGTGTCCGTGCGCCTACTGCTATGGAGACTTTGTTTTTAACGCACGTATACTACATACAATAAAAGTTGTACATCTCGAAAATAATTGTTTCTTCCACTCTTGTTTGTTTCAGATGAGGTTTTACCAAAAATTCACGACAACATTCAATTCGATGGCGATGTCTACGACTGTCAGTATTTCCACACCAAAAATAATTATGGCACATGGTGCAACTGTCCTTTTTTAGCCTGCACTGGCGGCCAGGACTGTTCAGGCACATTTCATTGTTCTATACGAACAACAATTACGATTACACTAACATGAAGGATGAAGACTGTGATTGCCGTCCTCTAAACAAATAATGCACCACTTGTAATTTATCAATTAATATTACTCGCGAAAAAAGTGTTAGTAACGCCCATAAATCAGCTGAAAAAGAGAGAAATCCTTGGTAAGATATTAAATTATTTTCCCGAAATATTGTGTGTTTATTGCGGTGTATAGATCTTATAATTGTGGATTCGAAATTACATGTTTACCTTTACGGAAGACGTGTTTCATGTCCTCCCATGGAGTTGCACTTAAACATAGGTCACCATCACAAAGCCACTCTTTGTGCTCAATACAGGCGCTGAATATAGCCTCTTTTCTTGTACTTAGGCGCTTATCTTTCTTTATTTATTTAGTCTCAAACGGACGCCACCTCGTCTAGTTCTACGGTACCGGCACTAGAGCCCACCAGACAATATTGCTATATTCTGGTTGGGACCTCACCAAGACAAAGTACAAAGTTCTTAGGCGACCTCGTTCCCAGGGCCTTTTCCTGGGAACGAGGTTGAGTTCTTAGGGTGTTTACATTACCACATCACTTTTTCATGTTCAGGACATCTCAAAAGAAGGCAAAGAAAAATATCATTTTACTTTTTAACTTCAATCAAGAGAATTTCTGAAGACAAGCAAAGGCTCGAAAACCCTTTTTGAGTGATTGTTTTCTTTCTAATAAATTAATTTACATGGCAATGTCACTTTTCCTGTCTAGGTCGTTCCAAAACAAAACAAACCAAAGGTAACATTTTTTTGTCTCAAGTTTAATCAAGAGAATTCTTAGAGAGAGAGAATATTTACTTAGAAACGCACGAATCAACAAATGACTAGAATAGTCAACTGTTTGAGCAATTATTTCCTTTCTAAGCGGTGAGATGATTTTACATGACAGTATCAAACTTCATGTTTAGGACATAAAAATTTACTTTTCAGGACCAATTAAGAGAATTTTTGGAGACAGAGAATCATTCATTTATTAGAAACACATGACAAACTTGCCTAGCCGACTTCGACCCCATTAGGAAGCCTTTTGTCCTCCTTTGTATCTAATGGTGATCTTTGATCACAATACTCAACAATGGCGTTGAAAACAAAAGCTTTTGTTAGTCTTGACAACCTACCCTGGTAAATGCAATTGGGCATGCGCTGTCCAAGCCTGACAGGTGCCAGCTGCCAATTTATTCGGTTTGTTTTTTACAAAAGGAGGCAATGTCACATATGACATCCATTCAGTTCTCCATTCCAGGCTGGGAGCTACCCTGTAAGGGAGGTTTCGTTTGTTGCAGAAGACTGACTTCGAAGAACGATATCTAAAGAGAAGACTTAGCGCAGTAAGTCTTGCTGTTGGTAGATTTTCACAATCCTGGCAAAAAATCCTCAGTTGAGACACCTGACAAAATACCGACTGGTGACGCATCATTTGAAGTGGGAACGCCATTAATCAAGTTTTCGAACCCGCCTCAACCCAGAGCAATGTTAGGGATATCAAATGGCCCCACTCACTTCAAGAGTGCTCGCAAAAATTTGCATGGTGTTTGTTCGAATTGCTCTCGAACATTTTTTAAAACGTTTTAGTTTCATCCATCTTAAATTTCACTCACTCAGGAAACTGGACATGACATTCAAGTTCACCTGTGTCATTTTGCTGTTGGCTGTGACATATGTCTATCAGCCCAAGGGATATACCTCGAAAGCAAAACTCAAAACGGAAATATCACTTTTCTCAGTACGTTTTGTTGTGTATGTAAGCCATAATTAGGGCTTTTACTCTACTTTCATTTAAGACAATGTTTAGCAATACATGTATAATGAGTTATTCGTTTCGAAGAAATGATTTTACGTGGCCATATAACTAACGTCTTGACCCTCAATAAAAGTTGTGATTAAATAATTAAACACTGATCTGACAATTTATTTAAGTATTAAATAAACACCCTTTGTTGGTAAACAAGACAATAAAGCAAAATTAGTTATCGCTTGAACACATGGTGAAAAAATATAACCTCTGAAAGTATTAAGTTTGAGACTAAGAGCACATTGTTTTTCAAATGTACTTCCTTAAAGATTGGCTCATTCTAGAAAAAAAGGTTTTACTTACTTTTAGTTTATCTCGTATGATGGCTTTATTCTCAAGATAATTCCATTTAATTATTTCCAAAGATCTCTCCCGGTTTTTAAAATTCTTTAAGGTGTCTTGCGTACACAGCCCAATCGACTTTAATGGCGAAAACACCCCGGCAAAAGGGCGTTTACAAAACCAGGACCGGATCGGATCGGATCGGATTGACAAAACTCAGACCGGATCGGACCGGATTAACAAAACCTGGATCGGATTGCGTCCGATTGACAAAACCCGGACTGGATCCGAAAAAAATCGGATCACTATAAATTTTCTGCAAAAATAGTCACAGAACATCTCATGATCAAGTTTTGGCATAGAAATACGACGTCCTTTTTTCGCAGCTCAGTGAAGCAAATTTTCGTATAATATATTCCACCTGTAGGCGCTGCAAGCTCACGACACTAAAGGTATAGTTGTTTCGCCTAAACAGGCACAAAAAACTACAGAAAACAGATGAGGTAAGTTCACATACTTTATGTTTTTGAAAACTATACATAAAAATGCCAATGTGTGATACGGAGAAGGACTGGCACGAGCGCTCCTTCAACGCTCCCGGTGCAATGGCTGTCAAAAATCTCCTCTCGACGAACCGGAAATGAAATTTTCTCTCTTGCTTTGTAACCCACCAGTAACGCATTAAAAAGGGCCTTTTTGATAAGTTTGGCCCACAACTGAATACTATTTTGCCTGTTAGAATATCGCTTAAGTATTTTCGTGGTAAGGTGCTCAAATTTGAGTGAAATAAAACAGTGTCCAATGCAGGAATGTCTAGCCTATGTGTAGCCGTTCCCTCACCCCGAGGCCCGTTCTTTCTCGGGGGGAGGGTACGGCTACACGTAGGCTAAGGAATGTCCCGCTTATACTGACCGAGTTGTGTTTCGCTTTTCATGAGAATTCCACATTACTCCAGTCTAAATTTTATATATGTTGAAGATCGTTAGCTTTTTCTTAACAAAGCAAAAAATTAGCTGTATATTTGGATATAGCAGCGTTTCAGAGCTTTAAAGTTTCTAAGCTCTTTTTACGCGTTTGCCGGGATTTTGCCCTGGAGTCTATCGCGACCGAAAAGTAATAGCACTTTGCGAGTTTGAGTTTCCCATGAATACAACGTGATGTTTCACCAAAGCACAAATACTGTACGATACCAGAGAGAAGAGCTTTCTTGCATAGACCTTATTCATAAGTCGAAAGCTTACGCGTACAACTAGCGCGAGATCTTACTCATTCCCTGTTTTCATCCCTGAAAATCTCACCTTTTCCCATTGCCTCAGGGCAAAAAATGCGACAAAAAAGCTGTTGATTCACATAGTAGGGAGTTTCGTGGCTTGGGTTGCCTGTGGTAGACGAGGAGATCTGGGACTTGGATCATGAACCGCCAAGATGGCGGACGAAATGAAAGAGGACACGAGCATATTGTCCGGGCTGTTATCTACCACAGACCAGTTGGAATCACTGGAATCACTTGATGCTGCCTTCACTACAAACACTGGCTCTTTTAGGCAAAGGCATATTTCAGATTCAGTAAGTTTGTTCGCTGTTTTCTGTTGTAAATTGTTAGGGACATAGTTTGATTAATGGTGTTTTCTTATATATAAAAAGTCCTAACTTTTTTCATGATGAAGTGCTCGGCTTTATTAGCGATGAGGGCTATTTAATTTTGCGTATATCGGAAACTTGAAATATATTCGTGATGCCAGACCACTTCTGACTTGTCAACTTGTGCACTGTAGAATATTAAGATTCAAGAAACCAGTTTCGTCCATCACCACCCACATGAGTTCGTACAGGCAGAGCGAGGGGACCTCTAAAATATTTCAAGATTGAGCTGAAAGTTACAAGTATTGCAGAGGTCTCTCGAAAGAATGTGTGGTTTGACTATAGATCTATGATATCTATAGTGTGTCTGTGCAAGCTCCTGCGAGACTCTTTTCTCACCTAACATTCAAATACACACATGTACAGTGTATATACAGGAGCCACCCTCAGGACTTGAGGAACTGGCCACTTAATACAGGATCACTGGGCATGGTCTAATGATATGGTACTGTTACTTTGATAGCACATTGTGGACATCTGGAAAGCGTTGACGATATTTAACAGTAGATTATCAGCATGCAGTAGCTTTGTACATGTTATTTCTTTACAGTGACGAGGGATCATTTTAAACACAATAAAATACGGCATAATTTGACATGGCTTTTTTCCATTAAAGGGTGGCCACTTAAAACAGGTAAAAATAACAAAGATAAACAAACATTGGATTGCTATAGGGTGGCCATTGCTACTTAATAGATATGGCCAATGTAGCATTTGTGCATTTACATGTGTAAGCAAAAAATTGGGACTTTGAAAATTGGCTGCATAATAGAGGGTGGCTGCTTGATACAGGGTCATTATATTCGGGTTCGAATGTATTTGATAAACCATGTTTTATAATAGTGTTATTAATATTGAGCGAGCAAGGTATATGAGGCATGCAAGGGAGGATCCCTAGCTTCAATAAAAAGGTCATCCACATTAGCTAACTAAGCTAATTGAGGCTATACTGGTAATCAGAGTGATACATGTATTTAGACTAAACAGAATGACTGTTAGGCAAATAGGAGTTTTACCTAGGCTAACAAGAAAACAAGCCATGCCCTAGTGATCCCTTCTGGCTTTAATGTAAACCACAAGCTTTTTGGGAGGGGGAGAGGGTGGCTCTTTGGGTTAAACAGGTTCTGA
>JAHPZR010031145.1:0-33212 GCA_019787425.1 Platygyra sinensis
GTTTTCAGACATTTTCCAAAAATTTCTGATTGTGCCGAAGATTTCCGAAGATAACTGAAGATTTCTGAGGAAGAACCAAATTATGATGTTTTGATCATTCAGGAACACATCTGAGTACCTTTCAAGAGAATAAGGAACCATAGCAATGGTGTCAGATCTTTTCACTTCTGAAAATAACATGTTACTTATTATGTTATTTTCACACATGAAGATATCATATTTACATGTATGGTGGTTATATAATGAATACAGTTATGAAATGTTTTTAAGCAACTTGTGAAGTACAACTCTGTGTTGAATTTAGGCAATGTTCATGACTTTAACAACAGCTTACAACTGTACCAGTTTTTAAGGCTTTTTTATAAAGAAAATCTTACTTTTAAATTTACTCTCTTCACATATCTGTATAAACACTGGTCATCCCGGCCTGGGTTTTTTTTGTGTCTTTCTAGTCCCACTGAGAGTGTTTCATTTCAGGGAAGTCAGGGCTGAATCAGGTGCTTGGTTTTTTGAGCAAGAGAGGAGAAAAACGGATAGGCCACAGCTCTATGGCTCAGCTTTAGTGCGTGCTTCCTTCAGGAGAGCAAAGCCTACATCTCAGGCAAAAAATGGTTAGTATCATGGAAATGGCATTTATTATGATTGAGTCTATACATCTACAGCTGTATGTGGGTTACAGAGTTGCAGCATAGCTACTGTGCTCACCTCCCTCTCCATATAGGTTTGATGCTCATTCTTGCCTTGATTTGACACTGGTTTTTCAGTAGGTTCTTTTATTAGTTCCCATCCCTTGTCAGAAGTGATGTTCACATTTTACTTTGATTTGCATTACTGGACTTTCCTGTCATCTTTCTGTCCTTTAGCAGGGGTTTCAAAATGTTTTGAAGTAGGCGGCCAACTCTGGAAAAGTAGGCATCTGTGATAATGGAGGGACCTCCGGACCCTCGATTCTAGGGGATCTGGGGGCATGCTCCCCAGAAAATTTTGAAATCTGGAAGCTCGGAAATGCCATTTTCAACGTTCTAATATCTATTTCAGAGGTAAATTGTGATTTGAGATTTTTTTGAACAACACTTACATCCTTTTGCGTATGTATTATTGTTGCAAAATTGAGTGTGAAGTTACTATGCTGTCTTAAAGATTTGCGGATATTTGTCACGAGTAGACTGTTACGACCAGAGTAGCCGGCGACATACAATCAAGTAGCCAGCGGAACTCTGGCGGTCGCCGGCTTGTTTTGAAACCGCTGCTTTAGATGTGTTCTCGCATCGGAGCATCCTTGTGTTCTCAACCCCTTGCATCCTCACATCCCAGCATTGTTCTGACGTCATATATACACCCTCATTAGATTATTCTCCTTGTGTCCAAGTTGCATTGCCATCACGTCCTCTTGTCCTCATTATTCTCCTTGTGTCCTTACATTGCCTTCATATCCTCTTGTCCTCATGTGTCTCTGTCCTTCCATCCTTGTGTCATTCAGACCCTATGTCCGTCTGTCTCTCCTTCCCCTTCTCACAATCCCTCTGTTTGCTGCCCCTCCACTCCTCGTTTTCTTCATCCCTCCATCCTCCCATCCTTCTGTCTTTTTGTCCCACAGTCCTTCCTTCCCTCCTTTCTTCCAACCTTCCTTTGCTCACTCATTTTTTAGAATCAATTAATTAGTTTTTATTTCACATGACTGTACAACTTTTTGTCCAAATTTAGTACTAATTTTGATACAGCTGTATATTTTCACATTGGCTCTAATATTTCTTGCCAGAAGTCAAAGATGGCGATCCAGGTTCACCCCCAGTGATCACACTTAACCTTAGCAATCATGGAAGACTTCACAGACCAGTGCCCGTTCACATGTCACGTCTGGCTGAGAAAGATGTGGAAGAAGAAGAAGATGAAGGGGAAGACGGAAAGAATGCTGTAGAGATAAATCAGAACTACAAGCAGTATGTTAAAGCTACTAGAGTTCCACAGAATCCAGAGGAAGAGCAACATGATCCAGATGAAGAAGAGAAGGGCTCATCCTCATCAGCTACTTCTACCCCGAGAGGTGAGAATTGCATTTTACAAAAGGATGTGTGTACCTAGTGGACACTACTCTGATGCTGGTGTACTGTAGTAGCTCTCATGCTCATGCTCACTTACTTTTTACATGTACTTAGACAAAAAAATGAAATGGCAGTGGACAGACTAACTAGTCGTTAATTCTTTTGGCTGATTGTCGTAACCCTTTTACCCCTAAGGGGTCGTCTGGCGTTACACAGAGTAAAATGTATAAGTCACTGTTAGGGAGTAAAGGGTTAAGAGAGATAGTTTTTTAACCTTTTAACCCCTAAGGGGTCTTCCTTT
This sequence comes from Platygyra sinensis, assembly GCA_019787425.1. Classification (NCBI taxonomy): domain Eukaryota; kingdom Metazoa; phylum Cnidaria; class Anthozoa; order Scleractinia; family Merulinidae; genus Platygyra; species Platygyra sinensis. The sequence goes on from JAHPZR010031145.1 coordinate 2,344, forward strand.
GATGAGAAAAATCATCTGGCATTAGACAGAGTAAAATCTACTAAGTCACTCTTAGGGAGTATAAAAGAGTTCAACAGTTGAGTTGTTCCCCAGCCTAAGATTTTATTCCAACTTAATATTTTTCCCTACAGTTGCCTTGGTAAGGAAAGCTTTGCCTCTGATTTGCATAGTTCAATTGCAGTGACTCAAAGTGTACATTAAGTAACTTAGTGTAAGGGGTTTGAGGATGTTGATCACCGTAACAGTCACAGTCACAGTCACAGTCACAGTCACAGTCACAGTCACAGTCACAGTCACAGTCACAGTCACAGTCACAGTCACAGTCACAGTCACAGTCACAGTCACAGTCACAGTCACAGTGAACCGTTATCCAAGAGAACTTAAAAGAGAAGAGTTAAACCACAATTTTAGTTTGGGATCATATATTGTCATGACTGCATTTTATTTCTATTGGGTCCACTCATCCATTGCACCAGACTATATAATATATACACTGAGACCAGCTCTGTATAAAGTAAGCCATTGATTATGGAAATTCCAGTCAGAAGATCAATATTTGGGAAAGAAGTGAAACAGATGAAAACATGCTTGATCAAACAGAATAATAGTTATTTTGTTAAGCAAGGACCCTTGAGTCATCATGGAAGAGTTACTGGAAATCAAGCCACAGCACCTTAGTTTGCACATCACCAGTTTCTAGCATCCCATCCAGGTGGGAGTATTCCTAGTCACGTCATTCCACTCAAACTGGGTTAAGACCCGGCCTGATGGCCCACTTGGCTCATATACAGACTAAACTTACATTGATAGTAGTTAACTGTTACTTATCATTATATGGTTCTGTCTGACAAGGAGTGGGAACTACCAATTCATGAATTTGATTGGCTGAAATCGATATTGAAAATGGTCTAGAACAAAAATGATGTGCTTTTTTTCAGTGATCAGCTGATCAATCATTATTTGTCAAATGTGAAGGCTGAGCCATTATTAATATATGCGAGACACTGACAAAACACAATATTTTGTGAAAGCTTGTCCAATAAGTACTCTCTGACTGCTCAGGGAAGTAATCTGTCATTTTTCAGGTGCACAGGAGTCTAGTTACAATTAGGCATGAACAGAATATTTTTTGCAGCAAAAACACATCATAGAACTAGTATTACGCATGGGCAGACCATTATTTGGAGGGAGTTATTTGCTCGTCACATGATACATGTAGGTGGGCTCTAGACAATGAAAAGGAGAAATGTGTCAAATTATCTTACTAATATAATTTTAGTTATTGCTGCAGCAATAGTTGATTTATTAATTTAATATTAAATATTTAAACAAGCTGAGTTATTAATTAAATGGAGAACTACAAGTTTTAGCTTGACAGGATAGGTGAAAAGAACACATTTGCACTGTCTAATGATAAATGATGTTATGTAGGGTCACCTGTGAATGTTCTGGACAGTGACACCTTTGAAGTCGCTGATCAGGAAGAGACAGTTTTTGAGCATTTGAAAAACCAAGATCTTCGCAAGATTGAAGTAGATGAGGAGGCAGAAGAAGGAGCAACAGAACAAGGTATGCCAGAGTGGAAAGCAAATGTTACAAATGGAAATGCCATTGGAGAAGCCCAAGGTTACGAAGAAAAGGTGAAAGATTGGAGGAACGATGGAGAGGAGACTTCACCTATTGACCAACAACCAAAAGATCATCCAGTTGTCGAGGTCAAGACAAGGTGGCATGAAGTGGCAGATGAGTGGGGTGGGACGGGAGACAGCTATGACCAACTAGCACCAGACAGTTACCTTCACAAGCAGTTGCCAAGTGTGAGGCCAGTGTCACCAGATTCAGAGACAACTGGGGAATTTTTCACACCCCTTACAACCCCCTTGCATTCTGGAGCAGGGACTCCTGCCCTGTCTGATTATGGACAAAGTGAAGGGATGGGATCAAGTTCTGATGTGTACGAGGATGCTGGGGATGTCACACCTGTAGAAGGAGACAGAACTCCTGTTTCAGAGCTAGAGAAGGATGGTAAGAAACTCCAGTAAATCACTACACAGTGTAACTGTTAACAGTAAAACAGTCCGATTGATACAAGCTTCCTGTTAGAGCTACTAACATTGTTCTGGCCTGTCTGTATTTTTTTTTTTTTAGCCTAAGATAGAGTTTCTTCTATAAAGAAATAATGATCAATCTGCAACTAGTCAAGATTTCTGTCAGATGCATGGGGTCCATAAACATTTTCAGCAGGAGTGCAGTCTGTTGGGCTTCACTGGCAACTCAACAAATTTTAGAACTGAACTTCTTTGTAACAAAGACGTTTTGCTAGATGGTCAAATCAGCTGGTCAAAATTGTCCTCATAGCCAGTCAATTTGCCTGTTGCCCAGCCCTTAATGAAAGCCCTAAGATTTCAGCTTTCAAGTGTTTATGACTCATCCTTAGGGCCAATTTACACGGTACGACTTTGTCGCATGTGACAAGTCTATGACAGGCCTACCGCATGAATTGTTTTGTGTAAGTCAAACATACAACTCGCTTACGACTGTTGTGTACGTCAAAAAAATTGTCGTAGGATTTTAAAACATGTTTTAAAATGCTGCGACAATCGTAGCCGATGCTATAGAACATATGCATTTTGTGACAAATTTCTACTGAGTAGGGGACGAAGGAAAATTTTTCTTGTGTCAAAATGGTGGACGAAGTTGTTGACTGGTTCACACGAGGTCGTTTCTCAGAAAGTATGGAATGGATGAAAGCGAAAAACATCTTGTTAGAAAGTTTTTTCAAAGCGCAGGACAGCTAAAATATTTGTTTACGTTTGTTAGAACTTTTTCGCTCCATAAATCCCAGTGCAAACTTCTGCATATTTAATTTTGTAAGTGAAAATGTGGTATGCGTGTAAATGGTCCCAAGTCATATCGTAGACCTGTTGTAAACTTGTCGCGTGCATCAAAGTCGTACGGTGTAAATCGGCCCTTACAATTTGAAAAAATCTGAAGGAACATAGTGTCGTGTACCTAGCATTTTAGTGTTAATGATTCTTTGTGATTAGTTAACTCAAAATTGTTAGGCCCCAGTTGTTTAAGGGCTGGTCATGGATAATGCTATCCAAAGGATAAATTGCTATCCGGTGGACAAGTGGTAACAGGACAAACCACACTATCCACTGGATAGTAGTGATCTACATGTATTTGGAGGATAATCCACCTTTTGAACAACCTGGGCAATGTTTTTAATTTTTATTCAGAAAGCAGGAGCTTTTGTGTACAGTAGCATTCAGCATGGAAAATATGTTTCAAATCACTTACTGCTTCTTTGCGCCAGTTGGTGCAGAAGGCCACATACAGTCACAGTTGGTGTACAATGAAATGTTCTTGCAGGCAAATTTAACACAGTCAATGTACAATAAACAGTTGACCCAGATTCTGACTAATCTGAGTTTCACAACTAACTTCCAGTTTATGAGGCATTCTGAAGTAGAGTGCAATCCAATGGCTGTTTGTTCAAGTTGACTTGAGTCACAAGTGCAAAGTATTAGTTCACCTCTATGACATACCATACAGTACATTTCTAATAGTACCTTGAAAAAGACAGAATCTCAAAGTTAATGACAATTTTATTTCATCACGTTTTCTACCTGCATTGGACAATACATGTATGTTCTTATTTGTAAGGAAATAATTTATGGGATGATATCAGTCTAACTTACATGTAGGAACTGAGTAAACAAAGTCAATTAAGTTGACTAATGTTTGTTTCACAGCTGGTTGTTTAGCATTTTAGTTCCAAGATCAACATCACATTCCCCTTACTGCAATCTTGTGCTGCAGGCTTAATAGTGACTTCCCTTCTATTTTCATGCATCATTAATGTCATTTTGAATTATTTTATTATTTAGTATCACCCAACTAGTGGACTAATGCAAATCCTGCATTTTAATTGGCTATGCTACTAGAGGACTATTAGTAGTAGTTATCAAGTAGCGAAATTTGCCTGTTTTTCTTTCGTTTCATTCCCAGATAAACATTTCTTCAACTGGCATTTGCTAACTTTATTATTGCCTTTTCTGTCCTACATTTTATGAGTTGGATGATACTAAAACGAATAGACCCTTTGCCCTTAAGGGCCACGTGTTAATAGGCTTTTCATCTTCGCCTCATGGGCTATTGACCCTTGGGCTACGGGTCTAATTGTTGAGTGGTCAGTGACTAAATCTGAAATATTTGCTTAACATTATCACTTGCTGCTGAGGTAATAGTGTGGTTTTCAATAGGCCATATTCGTATTCTCGGTATTGGACTGGAACTAGCTTGCAATGGAGGCTCATGCGGGGGAATATCATTAACAAGAGTTGAATATAATTTGTATTTGAAAAGACTCCCCCCCATCAGCCTCACTTGCAAGGTAGTTGCAGTCCGATACCGGGAATACGAATATGGCCTATTGAGTGTTGTAAAACCAAACCCAACTTAATCACTAATCAATTAGACAACTCAGCCAATGTTGAGTGGTTTTCACTTGAGTGTCTAAAACCAAAACCAAAGTGATTACTCTAGCCAATCACAAAGAGCTCAGACGATACAGTGAACCAATCAGAACTCGAAGTAATTACAGGTAGCTGATGCAAAGCGCGGGAAAATGCATGTGGACGCGTCACGATTGGTTTTGGTTTTACTTCTGATTGGATGAAAAAGTGGTGTAAAGTTTTTATGTACAAAACCAATTACTTTTCGACACTCAAATGAAACCCGCTCTAACACCACCGTAGAACCAAAGCCAAAGTAATTGCCTGATTACTTTCGACACTCAATTGAAAACTGCTCTATATTAGGGGCACCCAACGAGAAACTTCGATGAAATATCTGTTCGGGAGAGTCTATCCGTTCTAAGACTTTCGGATAATGCATTGCCAAAAAGCTACTGATTTCTTACTAAAACATCACCTAAAAGATTCGCAACCAGAGAAATGCAGGGAAAAACAGTCCCTTAGATTTTCGGAAGGGATATTTTTGAAATTTCTGGCTCTAAAAAAGGTCGCCTAGCATTTTCGGGTAAGAAAAAAGTTCGCAGAGAAGTTCTTCGAAGGTAACGTTCAGCTAGCAAATTCTGAAATGAAGAGTTCATTCCCTAAAATTTTCGGGCACTTCAATCTTTAGCTAAGAAATCCGAACAGATCAAATTTTTCTAGCTGATTAAAACAACTCTTTAAACAGTCTTTAAACATTACAAGGAGCCCAGAAATATCCCTAATAGGCTTTTTTGCTTAATTTGATCGTCGGGTGCCCCTGCTATATGCAGTTAAAAGAAATAGTTATTGATGTAATTACACCTGTGTTGGTTTCTACTTGTTGTTATTAACAGATGTAGACAACATTGGAGATGTGACTGTTACTAACCTTGAGATCAAGCACACAATCCCTGATGTTACTGAACCAGAAGAAGGACACAGGACTCCAACACATGATGATGATATTGACCAGGCTTTTGCCATGTATGAAAAAGATCACTCACACCCAACACCACTTAAAGAACAACTTAATGTCATCAGCATGGTAAAATGTCTTAGTTCATAATGAAGTTTTCACTCACTTCTGGGCTTAAATTTGTGTTTCATCTCCAACTTTTAGGTTAAGATCTTTCTCGTTTTTAAAAGTTCCAAGCTCTGAGAAAGCAAAAAAATATGTGACCTACCGCAACCTAAAAGTGTGTAAACCTACTAGCGTTACATATAAACTAAAATTTTGGGGATCTCCTTAAATTGTGTGACGCGGCGTGAAAACATCGCATGCGATGGCGTGGCGCGCATGTTACTTTAATTTATTGGTTTTTCAGTTTAAGGAGCTACGTCATGTTTGTGTACCTTGAAAAGTTTAGCCTATTTTTTGTTTAGTTCGCCGTTTGTAATCCGTGTCAATCTTCTCCATCCTTAATCATCCTTGTTCCTTTATGGTTTATTATTATCTCTTTGGCGTTTTTCTATCTGAGTTAACTAATATTTTCAGGTTTCCTTCAATTTAAAGGTAACTTTGTTCGTGCTTAAAACAACTCAAAGCATTGTGACTGCGAACTCCTTTAATTCTATTATTATAAGAACCTTTATATTTGAATACGAATACGAGATTGAGTACGAGTAAGATTTTCGAATTTCAAACCAGTGAGGTTTCCAGAGTCCTCGCTCCTCATGCTGCCTTGCTGGTTTTAGGCAGAGAGGGTAGCTTGTGGGACGAGATGGGTATGTGTTGTGATAATGTGAAGCCTGTAAACTGGAATTGAAAATTCATTCTCTTACTCAAACCCTAAGTCCCCATTAACTAGGACACGACTATCGTGTCTTTGGCCTAAGAAGATCAACTATTGTTTTGTTAACTGTGTTATTTCTCAGGGTAGTCGTGAGAGTATTGTGAGCTATTACAGTGAAGCTGGTGGAGGTCGGTTTGGTAGTGTAACTGTCACGGGTGAAGTGTTCTTTGGATTGAAGTACAACAAGCACAAACACCAGCTGGAAGTACAGATTCACCGAGCTAAAGGCATCGCAGCCGCAGACGAGAAGAAAGGTCGATCAGACCCGTAAGTACAGTACTCTGTGATGTCGACATCGTTACTCAAACCAGGGGCCCGTTTCTCGAAGCTCCTGGTAATTACCGGGCCCGTTAAGCTTTTTTGTTTTCCATTCCAGATGGGAGTTTCAAAAGTTTCGAAAACTGTATGGTAAAGTTATTAGCTAAAGAAACAAAATGGACTTTATTAGAGGTCAGAACACACCCTGCTTTTCTTGGGGCTTTGATTTCAAAATGTGATTCCGGGCCCGTCAAGTTACCGGGTGTTTCGAGAAACGGGCCCCAGGACCAACTGCTTTACACTTGACGGTAAAAAGAGCATTTTGGCAGCCTTGAATACAATCTTTTTTCTAAAAGAATATTTTATTTCTAGCCCACGCCGAAAATTTTTTCTGTCGATTTAGGCTGAAAAATAAATGTTCTTAGCAAGATTCTTAAATCATAGGGTACACCATTTTCCATTTTAGAATGTATCAACTACTCGTGTTTGGTGTCTAGATGGAGCTGAATTAATTCAATTAATCAATTAATCCAGCTTCATCTAGACACCAAACACGAGTAGTTTGTATACATTCGAATTCTAAAATTCTAAAGTTTAGAACCAGTCTGGAAGCCATAAAGCCTGACACACATCACTTCTTGCAGAAATGATATTAGGAGGAGAAGTTTTCATACAATTTAGTTTAAAACATGCAATGGTATTGTATTCACAATTTTTCAACACAAAATTATATTCTTTTCATAGCTTTCAACTTAGCAGTAACGATTGTCTTGTCTGTTGTTAGGTATGTAAAAGTGTACCTTTTGCCGGATAAGACGAAAGGAGGAAAGCGCAAGACGAAGACAAAGAAAAATACTTTGAATCCTGATTTTGACGAAATTCTGACGGTAAGGAGTGTGAGCGGGTTTCATGAAGGCGTTTCTGGTTAGAGCGGAAATGACTAGCGGAGCAGGAAGTGGTACATGGAAACTAATTCACTGTTATGGAAGTTGGGGCAGCGTGGCCGAGTGGTAAGGGCGTTGGTCTTGAAATTCGCAGCTCACGGGTTCAAGTCCCGCTCTGACCGTCAAATTGGAGTAGACTGCGAATTACAGCTAAGCGCATCGACCACCGACTATAAACATTCAACATTTAACACTTTTTTTCGTGTTATTATACATTGAACTCTCCAACTCTTTTCTGATTGGCCGAAATCGTACATTGAATTTTCGAAATCAGCGCCCGTGACGTTATAACTGCAGATTATACAATAATCATGTCAAGGACAGTCAAGGTCACGGGTTATCATGCCAAGTTCGCGCGTTTTGCGAACTAACTCCCGTCAGTGAAGAAGAAAAATCACGCCTTTCAGTTTTTTTCGTTCAGTGTGTAATAAAACAATTATTAGATTCATTTTTTGTGATATCCAGAATAATCAAAGTCTCGGTAAGGGATGTAACCCTTACCTCGACCTTGATTGTTCTGGATATCACAAAAACCTCATCCTAAAATTGTTTGTTATTGTAGTGGAGGAGGTTTCTTTGTTACATCGGGGGTTTTTAAGAACGTTTTGTTCTCTGTTAAATCATTTTTCATCGTAATATGGCGAGTTTTGCTGTATATGGATTGCACCCAGACGTGTTTTGAGCTGAAACTTGTTGTTGCTTTGTTATCAGTTTAAAATAGGGTTTGAGGAGATGTTGACACGAACACTCTGGCTGGCCATGTGGAATCACGATACGTTTGGTCACAATGATTTCCTGGGAGAAGTGATGCTGCCTCTAGAAACATATCAGGAGTCGGGTTTCAGTTGGGATGATCCTTCACCCAACTGGTATCCGCTTCATGAGAGGGTAATTCACTTTATGCACCTATGTTATCAGCCTTTCTATGCTTGTTGATTCAGTGTGAACGCGATAACTTAGTTGGTTTAGCAAGCCTTCATGCTCATGTTACCAGCCATTCCATGCTTGTTGATTCAGTGTGAACCCGATAACTTAGTTGGTTTAGCAAGCCTTCATGCTCATGTCACCAGCCATTCCATGTTTGTTGATTCAGTGTGAACGCGATAACTTAGTTGGTTTAGCAAGCCCTCATGCTCATGTTACCAGCCATTCCATGCTTGTTGATTCAGTGTGAACTCGATACCGTCGTTGCTGTAGCAAGCTCTAATACTTATTATATTCCCTTCGTAAACGTGAAACACCTTTTGTTTTCTATGTTACCACAGCGACCAGAGCCGTCCCTTATGTCGTACTGCGGAGATTTGACGGTGTCAATGATGTATGAACCGGGCGAAGAGTCCAACAAAGACAAGAAGAAGAAAAAGAAATCAGGCGGCAAGCTGCATATCCAGTTGAAAGGAGCAAGGAACTTGCCAGCTAAAGACTCCAATGGCTTTTCAGACCCCTTCTGCAAAAGGTACGGTATATTTTTGTAAGTGCTTAACATAAGGCTATTTACACAGGCGATCTTTTTTTGCAATGTTTCGCCATTTTAATGTCGCGCTTAGGTAAGCCCAGCTGTTGTACACACCTAACCTCCTCCGTAGTGTTTAATAGCAAAGCGCGCGAAGTCTAAAAATAGAATGCAAATCACTGAATTCCCCGCGAGACTCAGTCGACATAAGCTTGTTCTGAGGGAAATACAGGGAATATAAGCGAAATTTTTGTTTCACAAGTGTTTTAGGAACACCGGCTTTTGCTCTTAAAGAAATCTTCAAAATCATCCACCATTCCAGTTTGTTTGTCTGAGTCTTGTCTGAGTCATGACGTCACTCGCGCGCTTCGCTATTCCCATTGAACTTTATCACCCATCACGTCATGACCTATGCCCTTGACTAATATATATATATTGTTACTGCATAAAATTGTCAGTATAAGGAACCTTCCTCAGGTTGTACACAGTCTATTCGTATAAGACAATTATAAAGAAGTGGCAGGATGTATGAGGTCCGTATAATGTTCAGTATATTTTAGGTTCGGCCAAGAAAAATACCCGAGGATCTTGTACACTTGTGGCAGGATTCCTAGGAGACATCAGAATTTGATCACTGTTACATTGACCGGAGGTTTAACGAGTTCTAATCTTACACTTGAAGCCTTGCTTTGACTCACGCGGGGGCAAGTTTTGGTCTTCTGGTTTTTCAACGTTTCCTCGTGTACGTCTTGCACGAGATGTCCATGTAGGAGGCATTACATGGCCGTGCGGAGATACGAAAATTTATCTTCAAGTGGTGAAAACTGTTGCCGTAGTGATCGCAGCGAGTGATTGAAATATTTTTCAACACTAGAAGAGAACTGATTTCGCATCTCCGAACGGCCATGTAATATTTCATTTGTTATATAAACACCAATGAAATACCAAACCATTTCACTGCAAAAGAGGCTGTTAATTATGCAACCATAACAACGGTGATCTTTTCACGTGTGAACTGAGCATATTATTTTCACGTGTAAAGATGTCATGTTTTCGCTCGCAAACTCAGCTGGTATTTCACTAGTGTTTATCTAAGAAGACATCTTCCCTTTTGTGATCCGTTATTTCCTTCTCGAGACATACACACTTGACTTTGTATTAATATTGTTACGTGAAATTAGATTCTGATCATCGTTGACCGAAATTTGGTTTGAGCCCAACTTGGAAACCCTGGATTGGTTTGGCCATATGTTAGTGTTGTGTTTTTTGTGGTGGAATAATGGAAACTTGTGTCGCGGTACTAGCAGTATGCATGCACGGCACAACTTTGATCTACGCGAGAAATTCTACTAAAAGGATGGTAACGTAGTGGAACGCTGCCTTGATCATCGCTATTCCTTTTGATTTACGATTATTTTTTGGCATTTTTTACCTCGGTATACTACTGGTACTTATCTCATTTTATGTTATCATGAGATAAAATGAGTTTTATATTATTTTGTGAATATATTTAAAAATGTGGCAGTAAGCTAATTTTGAAGTACACAAGGAAACTCTAGATGTCATATTTGCTTGCGAAGGACGAAAATCACTTTTATTAGACACAGTAGTATGATTATGTTTTGCCGTTCTGCACGATTTTGTTGTTGTTGTTTTTTGTGTCTCCAGGCAGAAAGAAAATCTCTGTCGGTATTGACAGTAGACGTAGCAATTTGTCACACAACGCCCATTTTTAAGTCAGTTATACTCTAATCATTCGCCTTGCGAGGAGAAGTATAATTTTGCATCGTCTATTTTGTGTTTTTAAAGAACATACGTGTGTCATGTGGTGTAGTGAGTTTTTAGCCTTCTTTCACACTCGATATATTCAAATTGCTCGACTATATAGATAGCAATCAGCAGAAAGAGCAATATAAATTCAAGGCGTGTAGTGAGAGACTTTTCGTGTGTCCTTTCAAATTCAAATTCAGAGTTTGACAAGTAGTAGCTTGCGTAGCTTGGCGGTTTAAGCTGTTTTTTGAGCGCGAGTGAAGAGGTTGCTCAGTTGTCTCTCTCCCAGGTTCCTCGCGGCCTTGGGGTTTGTTATTGCGGTTTCCCCGCCTTCTTAGCTCGCTCAACTTGTCTAAAAACCGCCAAGCTACGCAGGCTAGACAAACAGAAGATTGGATTCCGGTTCCGTGGTTCAAAATTAAAGAACCAACAGTTATTATGAAAGGTGAAATGGTTTTGACGAGTGACAGCGTCATTTTGGAGCACTATTCACCAAGTTCAAATCATAATATGCCCTGTCAGTGTCGATATTTGCATCATATAGTAACTCACGCAATGACAAAATTCAACTCTTGGATTCTTCTTTCTTTAATATCGATATCTAAAAGTGTCTCACAACAGCTTAACAACAAACATAACTGATTTTAGGATATACTTCAGAGCTGGTTCAAAAGCTGGTCATTTAGACATTACAGTTTCAGCTGTCCCCGCTAACCTGCTGATGAAACGAAAAAATCACTACGACGTTTTTTTAAGTGATGTGCTCGTTAACCTATTAAGTATTTGTCTTCATTTTTGTGATACTTTGAAAAAGACAGATTTCCTCCATTTTATGATCTTCTGCTCCGTTAAACCATAGCTTGTGAACAGGGCCCCGTCGGGGTAAGGAAAGAAAAAACGTTCGCGAGCCGACGAGTGCGAAAAAAATTAGGTGAACGAAACTAGCTGAGCGTGTATTCCTACCCAGTCTGCTCTCGGCTAACTGCGCCCGCCTGTGTTTTTCTTTGCTCTGTAACTAAATCGGGCGCCTGCATGGCTAACGTGAAAATGTCCTCTGCTGTAACCCTTAACAACGAAATGCTTATTGGCTTATTACTGTTTCTACGGGCACTTTTCACAAACAGAAGAAACTATCCGTCCTTGTTTTGTAAACAGTTAATATTATTAATCAGATTCCTGTCATTTTCTCCTGTCACTTTTTACCAGTGTCAATTCTATTCACCACTTCATTTGCATTGCTTAAACAATTGTTGTATGCAACAAATTCAACATTTGTTTGCAAAGCGGGTCTAGCATTTCTGCCCTTCCCGAGACGCTCGCTGGACTAGCTCGAGAGTTGTAAGTTTTTCTCTTTATTTCTTCTTCATCGTAAACTTAGAATTATTTCATAGTGTCCGCAGTTTTATTGGTGGCAGCAAACAATCGTTTTGGTCTCGTCGGATTTCATCTTCAACACAGTAGGGTTTTATTAGAGATTTTTTTTGACGTCTGCGCCACGTTATCATGTTTTAACGTTATCGAGATATATTTTAGTGACGAGTTTTGTTATTCGTCGGCTCGTTATTTCGTTTTTTTCATTCTAACAGCGAACAGGCCGTGAATCATTGTTTCCTCAAACCTGATGTAGCCGGAAGAACTGTATTTGTGTTTTACTGTCGTAAAATGTCATTTGCTTCTAAATGGGTTCAGCAATATTTGAACAAGAAAAGTTCTTTACATCTGTTTAGTTGGGCCATCGTCACGCTACGAATAGAAGGAAGCGTTTATGTAACAACTCAAATAGCGGCTGAGAGGTAAACTGCCTCTTAGCGCCGTTTACATTTTTAGTGAATGACAAGCACTCATAGCTGATTCTGTCGAAATAGTTTTCCTGCACTTGGTTGCATATTAGCAGAGTGTTCTATCGCTTGTGAGGCCTTGAATACCTCCAAGTGTATGACGTTGGCATGCTCACCGAGAAAAAGTTTCCTTTTGTTCGCCGAGTCGTCTATCGAAAAGAGGTTTTCGTTTGCCAATTACGTCTCAACAACGCCCTGTGTCATTTAAACGATATATTTTTTCTTTAGGTTTTAAAAAATAACATTTGTGTTGATTTTGTTTTGCAATTTAACCAGTATATACACCCTCTATTCTAATTAAAAGCCAGCTGTCCGAGATGAGTTCTTTTGTGATTTTAAGTTTTGTTAGATGTATTATTCATTGCTCGTGAGACAGACAGTGCTTTAAACACCTGGCTTTATCATTTAACAGTGCTGTTATTGATATATGTTATTTTTACCAACGCTTTCGATCTAGCAGTTTACCGAATTATTTTTCGTTATATTGCATCTTTTTCAGTTACTAGTATGCGCTTAATATTATTGAGTAATTTTTGTTTATGTCCAGATACATCTTGTGATCTGTAATAAGTTGCTTACGACTCGGCAGTTAGGCTCAAATTTTGTTACAGTTAACATTTTCTTAAAGCATGGACCGTCTGATTTTTAACGAAAACTGTTGTGGTGTGGCCGGGATCTTAGACCCATAACGTGCTAGCAGCGATCACATTGGGATTCCAGAAATGCTCTTTCGGAATTCTAACAATTCTCTCTTGAGTATTGAAGTATGTACCTTACTTTTTACTTAAAAACATGAGGTGGTTTTGCTGCCTATGAGTTATACCAAATCTTTGAGAATTTTAGCAGCACGGTACACCTTAGGTTGTAAGGTCAAATTTTAAAATAATCATGTATAGCCGGGTAGTTTTACGTGTAAAAAGATATTAAATCCTCCCTGCTTTAGCCTAAAACTGTCTGTTGATTTTTATCTGTAAGTTCATGTAATTACGTATTACCCATACTTGGTCATGAGATCATGCTTTTGTTTTTCTATCTCTCTTCCCTCCCCTCCCCTCTTTTTCTCAGTCCTCCCCTCCCCACAGCCACTCCCCTCATTTCTTGGTTTAGTCTATTCGTACATGTTTCCACACCCTGTCGTATTTAAAAGAAAGGTTTGTGAAGCACCAAATGTTTTTTTTTTTGACAAAAGATTGAAGGCCTTTCATGACTCACGAGTAACAAGGGTAACATTCTCGATGCTACAGTTGTGTTTTTGCATTAAACTTCTACGTTACCAACAGTTACCTGTTGCCTGACACGAGTAAAAAGACCAAACACAAAACTGCGGTCGTCAAAAAGAATCTGAACCCCGTGTGGAACCACTCTTTCTGTTATGAAAACCAAACCATTGACGAGCTGAGGAACCGCGTCTTAGAGCTGACCGTGTGGGACTTCGACCGAGGTTCTAGCAACGACTTTCTCGGGGGCTTGCGGTTGGGTCTGGGAAGTAACACGGAGCCGTGGGACGATTCACGGGGACTGGAGATACAGGCGTGGCAGATGATGCTTGACAGGCCTAACCAGTGGCACGAGCATACACTGAACCTGCGATCGAGTATGGATAGCCAAATAGAGTAAACTTGTGTGCTGTTTAGACTGTTGTCTCTTAGGTAAGAATGGCGCCGTGTGATTTGACACAGAAAGATATACTCGCGTTGAACTTTGAAACCTACCTATGAGGACTTACGGTGTTTTGAAATATTTCTGTTCAGCACGCAAGAATATTATTATGGAAGATAAAAAAACCAGAGTAGGCTGTTGACTACTGTCGACGTTTAGTCACGTTTTTGGTAATGGAGTTATATAATTTACGGAGATCTTTCAGAAGAGTTCTTCCGAGACAAATTGTTAACGTAAATTCATTAAGTTATTTAAAATATTTTTTGCAAAGGTAAGCAATTTGATCGATTTGAATGGAGCAGAATAATTTTCTATGAGTAATCATTATTTTTGTAATCCACCTTGTACACGTCGAAGACGTTTTTTGTACTAATAGTCGCTGAATTTCCAGGGTACTGAATACAAGATCAGCATATTTATAAGTTAAAATTCATATCTACTCATGGACTTAAAAATGTCACTTCTATAAATTTCTTTGTCCGTACCAAATGTTTTCCTGAGAAATCTTGTTCAGTAGCAAACGGTTCTCCCTGGACTGACGGTCGTACAACGAAGGCGAATGTGAGAATCCCAGGCGATCACTCTGTACAGCGGTCAAAGTGCAGTCAACCAGGCAACCTTTGTAAGAAGCTTCACGTTAGATCGCTGTTGGTCCGTACTGGCTGAGAAAGCAGTATCTAGCTCTGATTGGCTCATATATGCTGCACGTGTTTTACGTAATATATCAAACACGAAAGATCGTGTTTGATCACATTTCCAAACATCGAGGAGAGAGTTGAAAATACGACGCGTAGCGGAGTATTTTTGACGAACTTCAGGGAGTTTGGAAATGTGGTCGAACAGTGTCTTGCGTGCTTGATATATCTTCTCAATCGAATTGAAAACTAAGGAGGGAGCCTAGAATTTAAATCGCTAAAATCTATGCTAATTAAAGTTTGAAGGAAAACAATCAGACACGTCCAGTTTCTGTTGGCGGTCTTGGGAAAAGCGCTAGTGCTCTGTAAGCTGTATGTAACCAAAAGCAGATTAGATAGATTCGTCTGAAGCTTGGGTAAGAGTTAAGCTGACCACGCGGTTTTCTGCAATATTAGCGACATAGTGTATCGCTAGGGACATTGAAAGCACTGACCAGTATACACTGTAGGCTCGATTTCCAGCCGCTGTTCGGGAAACGAGCCCGTGCTCCTCCAGAATTCGAGCCAATACAGATAGCATTCTTGATTTTGGTAATATTCTCAAAGAAATTAAGGAATTCTCATTAATAAGCCCTGGCTAGTGCATTCTCTTTAATGGCGACCATCAGTCCAATAAGTTCCTTAAAAAGATTTAAGAACCTAATTTTAGAGAAGCAAACAAATTTAAACAAAGTTTTAACACGGTTATATTGATATATTTGAGAAGTCTAAAGCACTTTGAGTGTCGCTCTCATGTGATCTTTTCAATTATGAGCAAAGTTCACTTTGCAGTGTTCTCTAAAGAGCCTGTTGACTTTAGTAGGATTATTGCGACCATTCAACTCCTCTTTTACTATTTATTGCGTAAATCTGTTCATGTGAGGTGTGCTTGGTTTTATTAAAACAAGGTAATCACTGATATATATATATATGTTTGATACTTGGAGATTTTAGTTAACTCAGATGGAAAAACGCCAAAGAGATAATAATAAACCACAAAGGAACAAGGATGATTAAGGATGGAGAAGATTGACACGGATTACAAACGGCGAACTAAACAAAAAATAGGCTAAACTTTTCAAGGTACACAAACATGACGCAGCTCCTTAAACTGAAAAACCAATAAATTAAAGTAACATGCGCGCCACGCCATCGCATGCGATGTTTTCACGCCGCGTCACACAATTTAAGGAGATCCCCAAAATTTCAGTTTATATGTAACGCTAGTAGGTTTACACTTTTTTAGGTTGCGGTAGGTCACATATTTTTTTGCTTTCTCAGAGCTTGGAACTTTTAAAAACGAGAAAGATCTTACCCTAAAAGTTGGAGATGAAACACAAATTTAAGCCCAGAAGTGAGTGAAAACTTCATTATGAACTAAGACATTTTACCATGCTGATGACATTAAGTTGTTCTTTAAGTGGTGTTGGGTGTGAGTGATCTTTTTCATACATGGCAAAAGCCTGGTCAATATCATCATCATGTGTTGGAGTCCTGTGTCCTTCTTCTGGTTCAGTAACATCAGGGATTGTGTGCTTGATCTCAAGGTTAGTAACAGTCACATCTCCAATGTTGTCTACATCTGTTAATAATAACAAGTAGAAACCAACACAGGTGTAATTACATCAATAACAATTTCTTTTAACTGCATATAGAGCAGTTTTCAATTGAGTGTCGAAAGTAATCAGGCAATTACTTTGGCTTTGGTTTTACTGTGGTTTTAGAGCGGGTCTCATTTGAGTGTCGAAAAGTAATTGGTTTTGTACATAAAAACTTTGCACCACTTTTTCATCCAATCAGAAGTAAAACCAAAACCAATCGTGACGCGTCCACATGCATTTTCCCGCGCTTTGCATCAGCTACCTGTAATTACTTCGAGTTTTGATTGGTTCACTGTATCGTCTGTGCTCTTTGTGATTGGCTAGAGTAATCACTTTGGTTTTGGTTTTAGACACTCAAGTGAAAACCAAGTTGGGTTTGGTTTTACAACACTCAATAGGCCATATTCGTATTCCCGGTATCGGACTGCAACTACCTTGCAAGTGAGGCTGATGCGGGGGAGTCTTTTCAAATACAAATTATATTCAACTCTTGTTAATGATATTCCCCCACATGAGCCTCCATTGCAAGCTAGTTCCAGTCCAATACCGAGAATACGA
This sequence comes from Platygyra sinensis, assembly GCA_019787425.1. Lineage (NCBI taxonomy): Eukaryota > Metazoa > Cnidaria > Anthozoa > Scleractinia > Merulinidae > Platygyra > Platygyra sinensis. The sequence goes on from JAHPZR010031145.1 coordinate 19,394, forward strand.
ATATGGCCTATTGAAAACCACACTATTACCTCAGCAGCAAGTGATTATGTTAAGCAAATATTTCAGATTTAGTCACTGACCACTCAACAATTAGCCCAAGGGTCAATAGCCCATGAGGCGAAGATGAAAAGCCTATTAACATGTGGCCCTTAAGGGCATAGGGTCTATTCGTTTTAGTATCATCCAACTCATAAAATGTAGGACAGAAAAGACAATAATAAAGTTAGCAAATGCCAGTTGAAGAAATGTTTATCTGGGAATGAAACGAAAGAAAAACAGGCAAATTTCGCTACTTGATAACTACTACTAATAGTCCTCTAGTAGCATAGTCAATTAAAATGCAGGATTTGCATTAGTCCACTAGTTGGGTGATACTAAATAATAAAATAATTCAAAATGACATTAATGATGCATGAAAATAGAAGGGAAGTCACTATTAAGCCTGCAGCACTCTTGCAGTAAGGGGAATGTGATGTTGATCTTGGAACTAAAATGCTAAACAACCAGCTGTGAAACAAACATTACGGTAGTCAACTTAATTGACTTTGTTTACTCAGTTCCTACATGTAAGTTAGACTGATATCATCCCATAAATTATTTCCTTACAAATAAGAACATACATGTATTGTCCAATGCAGGTAGAAAACGTGATGAAATAAAATTGTCATTAACTTTGAGATTCTGCCTTTTTCAAGGTACTATTAGAAATGTACTGTATGGTATGTCATAGAGGTGAACTAATACTTTGCACTTGTGACTCAAGTCAACTTGAACAAACAGCCATTGGATTGCACTCTACTTCAGAATGCCTCATAAACTGAAAGTTAGTCGTGAAACTCAGATTAGTCAGAATCTGGGTCAACTGTTTATTGTACATTGACTGTGTTAAATTTGCCTGCAAGAACATTTCATTGTACACCAACTGTGACTGTATGTGGCCTTCTGCACCAACTGGCGCAAAGAAGTAGTAAGTGATTTGAAACATATTTTCCATGCTGAATGCTACTGTACACAAAAGCTACTGCTTTCTGAATAAAAATTAAAAACATTGCCCAGGTTGTTCAAAAGGTGGATTATCCTCCAAATACATGTAGATCACTACTATCCAGTGGATAGTGTGGTTTGTCCTGTTACCACTTGTCCACCGGATAGCAATTTATCCTTTGGATAGCATTATCCATGACCAGCCCTTAAACGACTGGGGCCTAACAATTTTGAGTTAACTAATCACAAAGAATCATTAACACTAAAATGCTAGATACACGGCACTATGTTCCTTCAGATTTTTTCAAATTGTAAGGGTCGATTTACACGGTACGGCTTTGATGCATGCGACAAGTTTACAACAGGTCTACGATATGACTTGGGACCATTTACACGCGTACCACATTTTCACTTACAAAATTAAATATGCAGAAGTTTGCACTGGGATTTATGGAGCGAAAAAGTTCTAACAAACGTAAACAAATATTTTAGCTGTCCTGCGCTTTGAAAAAACTTTCTAACAAGATGTTTTTCGCTTTAATCCATTCCATACTTTCTGAGAAACGACCTCGTGTGAACCAGTCAACAACTTCGTCCACCATTTTGACACAAGAAAAATTTTCCTTCGTCCCCTACTCAGTAGAAATTTGTCACAAAATGCATATGTTCTATAGCGTCGGCTACGATTGTCGCAGCGTTTTAAAACATGTTTTAAAATCCTACGACAATTTTTTTGACGTACACAACAGTCATAAGCGAGTTGTATGTTTGACTTACACAAAACAATTCATGTCGTAGGCCTGTCGTAGACTTGTCACATGCGACAAAGTCGTACCGTGTAAATTGGCCCTAAGGATGAGTCATAAACACTTGAAAGCTGAAATCTTAGGGCTTTCATTAAGGGCTGGGCAACAGGCAAATTGACTGGCTATGAGGACAATTTTGACCAGCTGATTTGACCATCTAGCAAAACGTCTTTGTTATAAAGAAGTTCAGTTCTAAAATTTGTTGAACTGCCCATGAAGCCCAACAGACTGCACTCCTGCTGAAAATGTTTATGGACCCCATGCATCTGACAGAAATCTTGACTAGTTGCAGATTGATCATTTCTTTATAGAAGAAACTCTATCTTAGGCTAAAAAAATAATAATAAAACAGACAGGCCAGAACAATGTTAGTAGCTCTAACAGGAAGCTTGTATCAATCTGACTGTTTTACTGTTAACAGTTACACTGTGTAGTGATTTACTGGAGTTTCTTACCATCCTTCTCTAGGTCGGAAACTGGAGTTCTGTCTCCTTCTACAGGTGTGGCATCCCCAGCATCCTCGTACACATCAGAACTTGATCCCATCCCTTCACTTTGTCCATAATCAGACAGGGCAGGAGTCCCTGCTCCAGAATGCAAGGGGGTTGTAAGGGGTGTGAAAAATTCCCCAGTTGTCTCTGAATCTGGTGACACTGGCCTCACACTTGGCAACTGCTTGTGAAGGTAACTGTCTGGTGCTAGTTGGTCATAGCTGTCTCCCGTCCCACCCCACTCATCTGCCACTTCATGCCACCTTGTCTTGACCTCGACAACTGGATGATCTTTTGGTTGTTGGTCAATAGGTGAAGTCTCCTCTCCATCGTTCCTCCAATCTTTCACCTTTTCTTCGTAACCTTGGGCTTCTCCAATGGCATTTCCATTTGTAACATTTGCTTTCCACTCTGGCATACCTTGTTCTGTTGCTCCTTCTTCTGCCTCCTCATCTACTTCAATCTTGCGAAGATCTTGGTTTTTCAAATGCTCAAAAACTGTCTCTTCCTGATCAGCGACTTCAAAGGTGTCACTGTCCAGACCATTCACAGGTGACCCTACATAACATCATTTATCATTAGACAGTGCAAATGTGTTCTTTTCACCTATCCTGTCAAGCTAAAACTTGTAGTTCTCCATTTAATTAATAACTCAGCTTGTTTAAATATTTAATATTAAATTAATAAATCAACTATTGCAGCAGCAATAACTAAAATTATATTAGTAAGATAATTTGACACATTTCTCCTTTTCATTGTCTAGAGCCCACCTACATGTATCATGTGACGAGCAAATAACTCCCTCCAAATAATGGTCTGCCCATGCGTAATACGTCTAGTTCTATGATGTGTTTTTGCTGCAAAAAATATTCTGTTCATGCCTAATTGTAACTAGACTCCTGTGCGCCTGAAAAATGACAGATTACTTCCCCCATGGACTGCCGCCTTGTCGTGGTGTGGGAGCTTGCGTGCCTCAGTGACCTTGAGAGCTATACCGTCGGGGGTATTCCCCCAGCAGGTCCGACCATGGCGGGCAGGTCAAAGGGTAGAGGCCAGACGAAATGGTAGTCACTGGTCCTCCAGGTTGGGGGGTTGGGCGTGCGGCTAATCCCCGCACCCCGTAAAAGTATTTGATTACGGAAACCGAAAAGAGGATTGACGAACGCATCCAGGGGTGTCGTCGGGCGACATGTGAGCTACCCGTGGATGGCTTTCTAAGCTGGAATTCTGGTATCACATGTATGACGGATGTGGGGCAAAGCCGAAAGGATCCCCGCAACCTGATTAAGTCACCTGGGGCCTCCCTCCTGACGCCTAAAGCTACCCTGAGACTTGGGTGCTGGAATGTGCGAACACTTTATCAGATAGGAAAGACTACCGGCCTTAAGAGTCCTCATGGGCCCGATGAGGATTAGTTAGTTACTTCCCTGAGCAGTCAGAGAGTACTTATTGGACAAGCTTTCACAAAATATTGTGTTTTGTCAGTGTCTCGCATATATTAATAATGTCTCAGCCTTCACATTTGACAAATAATGATTGATCAGCTCATCACTGAAAAAAAGCACATCATTTTTGTTCTAGACCATTTTCAATATCGATTTCAGCCAATCAAATTCATGAATTGGTAGTTCCCACTCCTTGTCAGACAGAACCATATAATGATAAGTAACATTTAACTACTATTAATGTAAGTTTAGTCTGTATATGAGCCAAGTGGGCCATCAGGCCGGATCTTAACCCAGTTTGAGTGGAATGACGTGACTAGGAATACTCCCACCTGGATGGGATGCTAGAAACTGGTGATGTGCAAACTAAGGTGCTGTGGCTTGATTTCCAGTAACTCTTCCATGATGACTCAAGGGTCCTTGCTTAACAAAATAACTATTATTCTGTTTGATCAAGCATGTTTTCATCTGTTTCACTTCTTCTTCACTTCTTTCCCAAATATTGATCTTCTGACTGGAGTTTCCATAATCAATGGCTTACTTTATACAGAGCTGGTCTCAGTGTATATATTATATAGTCTGGTGCAATGGATGAGTGGACCCAATAGAAATAAAATGCAGTCATGACAATATATGATCCCAAACTAAAATTGTGGTGCAACTCTTCTCTTTTAAGTTCTCTTGGATAACGGTTCACTGTGACTGTGACTGTGACTGTGACTGTGACTGTGACTGTGACTGTGACTGTGACTGTGACTGTGACTGTGACTGTGACTGTGACTGTGACTGTGACTGTGACTGTGACTGTGACTGTGACTGTGACTGTGACTGTGACTGTTATGGTGATCAACATCCTCAAACCCCTTACACTAAGTTACTTAATGTACACTTTGAGTCACTGCAATTGAACTATGCAAATCAGAGGCAAAGCTTTCCTTACCAAGGCAACTGTAGGGAAAAATATTAAGTTGGAATAAAATCTTAGGCTGGGGAACAACTCAACTGTTTAACTCTTTTATACTCCCTAAGAGTGACTTAGTAGATTTTACTCTGTCTAATGCCAGACCATTTTTCTCATCAAAGGGAGACCCCTTAGGGGTTAAAGGGTTAAAAAACTATCTCTCTTAACCCTTTACTTCCTAACAGTGACTTATACATTTTACTCTGTGTAACGCCAGACGACCCCTTAGGGGTTAAAGGGTTACGACAATCAGCCAAAAGAATTAACGACTAGTTAGTCTGTCCACTGCCATTTCATTTTTTTGTCTAAGTACATGTAAAAAGTAAGTGAGCATGAGCATGAGAGCTACTATAGTACACCAGCATCAGAGTAGTGTCCACTAGGTACACACATCTTTTGTAAAATGCAATTCTCACCTCTCGGGGTAGAAGTAGCTGATGAGGATGAGCCCTTGTCTTCTTCATCTGTATCATGTTGCTCTTCCTCTGGATTCTGTGGAACTCTAGTAGCTTTAACATACTGCTTGTAGTTCTGATTTATCTCTACAGCATTCTTTCCGTCTTCCCCTTCATCTTCTTCTTCTTCCACATCTTTCTCAGCCAGACGTGACATGTGAACTGGCACTGGTCTGTGAAGTCTTCCATGATTGCTAAGGTTAAGTGTGATCACTGGTGGTGAACCTGGATCGCCATCTTTGACTTCTGGCAAGAAATGTTTGAGCCAATGTGAAAATATACAGGTGTATCAAAATTAGTACTAAATTTGGACAAAAAGTTGTACAGTCATGTGAAATAAAAACTAATTATTATAATTGACTTCAAAAAATGAGTGAGGGAAGGAAGGTTGGAAGAAAGGAGGGAAGGAAGGACTGTGGGACAAAAAGACAGAAGGATGAAAGGTTGGAGGGACGAAGAAAACAAGGAGTGGAGGGGCAAAGGAATGGAGGGGCAGCAAACAGAGGGATTGTGAGAAGGGGAAGGAGAGACAGACGGACATAGGGTCTGAATGACACAAGGATGGAAGGACAGAGACACATGAGGAAGAGAGGATATGAAGGCAATGCAAGGACACAAGGAGAATAATGAGGACAAGAGGACGTGATGGCAATGCAACTTGGACACAAGGAGAATAATCTTATGAGGGTGTATAGATGACGTCAGAACAATGCTGGGATGTGAGGATGCAAGGGGTTGAGAACACAAGGATGCTCGGATGCGAGAACACATCTAAAGAACAGAAAGATGACAGGAAAGTCCAGTAATGCAAATCAAAGTAAAATGTGAACATCACTTCTGACAAGGGATGGGAACTAATAAAAGAACCTACTGAAAAACCAGTGTCAAATCAAGGCAAGAATGAGCATCAAACCTATATGGAGAGGGAGGTGAGCACAGTAGCTATGCTGCAACTCTGTAACCCACATACAGCTGTAGATGTATAGACTCAATCATAATAAATGCCATTTCCATGATACTAACCATTTTTTGCCTGAGATGTAGGCTTTGCTCTCCTGAAGGAAGCACGCACTAAAGCTGAGCCATAGAGCTGTGGCCTATCCGTTTTTCTCCTCTCTTGCTCAAAAAACCAAGCACCTGATTCAGCCCTGACTTCCCTGAAATGAAACACTCTCAGTGGGACTAGAAAGACACAAAAAAAAACCCAGGCCGGGATGACCAGTGTTTATACAGATATGTGAAGAGAGTAAATTTAAAAGTAAGATTTTCTTTATAAAAAAGCCTTAAAAACTGGTACAGTTGTAAGCTGTTGTTAAAGTCATGAACATTGCCTAAATTCAACACAGAGTTGTACTTCACAAGTTGCTTAAAAACATTTCATAACTGTATTCATTATATAAACACCATACATGTAAATATGATATCTTCATGTGTGAAAATAACATAAAAGTAACATGTTATTTTCAGAAGTGAAAAGATCTGACACCATTGCTATGGTTCCTTATTCTCTTGAAAGGTACTCAGATGTGTTCCTGAATGATCAAAACATCATAATTTGGTTCTTCCTCAGAAATCTTCAGTTATCTTCGGAAATCTTCGGCACAATCAGAAATTTTTGGAAAATGTCTGAAAACGATTGTCTGGCCTTCAGACAACTTTTGGAGAATCTTCAGAAATCTTTGGAAAGTGTTTGGACTTATCCTCAGAAAATCATCAAAAAGGTTGTCATTAGTATGTTTATAAAATAAACAGAATAAGACATAGTTGCTTGAAAATATGGAATTTCTCTTCTCATGTTCAACTTGATATCTCACTTGTTCGCTGCATTCACTTGTGACATATCAAGCTGAACACTCAAAGAGAAATTCCATATCTAAATGCAACCATGTATTAACCTCTATGTATACCATGCTTAAATTATTCATATCAGTTTACAGGACTCTCTGCTTAACATGCTCTTGTGACTTCCAAGAGAACTCTTTTTCTCTAGTCTAATTAACTATATACGACTTCTTTAAACAAAAAAGCAAACTAAATTTTTACCATTATTTGCCAAAAAGTCAGAAAATTAAAAATTTAGAATGTTTTATTTTTATTTTATTTTTTTTTATTTTTCGGAAAATCACTTTAATTTTCTGACATTTTTCATCTCATTTGAGACCAATTTCGAGACAAATTTTAACACTTTGCTGAAAAGAAAAGAAAAAGTTGTATACCATGCTATACATTTCTTGGACATTTAAAATTTCAGACGCTGAAAAATTTACAGGTTATATTTGCAGTTACTTTTTTTCAGAAGGTCTTATTCGCAGATACTTTATTGTTTAAAGTCCAAAATGTTTTGCAAATATGTGTAGTTATTGGATTTGTGGAAATTTTGCCTATGATGCTGACAAACAGATTTTAATGAAGCACTAGTGTCACTCTGGAGACCAGAACTAAAAGTCCAGGCTGATGGAGTTGCATTACTCAAGTATAATTTTGCACTCTTAAAGGATTATTTAAAATAATAAGCTTATGTAGCCACAGAGTTTGTAGGGCCAGGGGAACGATAAAAATTTTTATCTCTAGTTTATGCGAGAAACATTTCAAACAATAAGTTGAATAACAAATATCAAATCAAAGCACTGTTATATGAAGACCTGTATGAATAAATTAAGGAATGATATCACGAATTCCAAGTTCTCGTGCCGCCGGACAGGTTATCTTTGGTTATCTTTGCTCATGTTATCATGGGACGTTACAATAATCTTATGCCAACTATAATTACAATCATTTCTATGTACAGTTCTTCTAGACACAGACCGTAGAAAATCTCGCCCTACATAACAAAAGCAAGCAGTAAATAAAAAGTGAATCGCCCGCAGAGTTAAAATAAGAGTTCTGCATATGTTATACCCCGTTCAGCTGGCTGATCATTATAACTGAACAATCATTGTTGATGCTAGAATTGTCGCCCGATAATAGAAAAATCTATTTTTGTTTAACACAATTAAACTGAAAATTCTTAAACCAATATATATCTTTCAGTTTTCTACACAAGCTTAGGCGTTGACCATGAAAGAAAGGCTACAGAAGCTAAACTACGGTTAGAGCGTGTTTTACTCATTAGGGATGATGATAAATAATTTACTATTTCACCTTATTTTCGCACACAGAATACAAAGCCAGGAATAACTGGTCATTTCTCGGCAAGCTTTGCATACTCTTGCCTCGCATTTCGGACACAGCGCGCCACTGTTGATGATAAAACCGAGTGGAGATCGACATCTTGCACAAATGCGAGATGTTTCAATTTCTTCTTGACTCGCTCCGTTCTTCTTTATCTGGTCTAGTTCATTCTTCAGCGCACTAGAAGAAAATAACGGTTTCATAGTATTAACAGCAAGAACCGGGTACGAAATGGCGACGCAATATCACGCGTACGTGAAAAATGTGGAAAAGTGTTACGGTGAAGGCCACCCAAAACATTGCTCAAAATAAAGTTAATTTACACACCTTATTCGACGTTTTTCTTGCTTCCGTAGTTCCTCGTCTTTGGCAAGCACTTGAAGGATAATATCTCTCTCTGATTCCGTAAGATAGTTGACATCAATATAAATATCTTCGGACATAATGAGCTTACTCTACCCTACACACCACGAACTTGTCCCTATTGTAGTTGAACGAGTTGACTGAAAGCTGTGCGCTGGTCGTGATCTTTGATGCATCGGACAGGCAAAAGTACAATTCTTTACATATTTCCTCAAGCTATGCAGCAAACAAAAACCTTGCGTTTCCACAAATTTACATATCACTGGCAACGGTGCGTTCAAATTGAAGAGAGGAAGTAAAGAACTTTTAAAATAACCACCCAACCATCAGCTTGCTTTGCCTAATTTAACGCAAATAATTTATACTATGCTTGCATAATTTATTTCTAGGTCGGGGAGGTCGTAATCTGGAAGGAATGACAGTTTCCCCCGGGCAGTTTATAGATCAAAAATTTTCAGTTAGAATAATTGTGGAGAATTGTTTACCAAAAGACCTCCTGTCTCTTTTTTTCGACTTTTTTCCTGTAGACCTGTGAATACATCCCACAGGCAAGGGGAGGGGGTGGGTGTTACGGCCACGTTAAGTTGTAGTATTTGCTATTTATTAATTCTGCCGCTACAGTAAACTCGAAGACCCAAATGTTTGAAACACTCCACTTCTTCTGTTTAAATTCCTCTTGGCCTGCCTACATCTGCCCCTAACTCTCCGCCTGAAGTACTATACACTCGTCACCCTTGACTCTCCCACCTTTCCCTCAGCGCAAAGATTTACTCGAAGGAAATCTGGGACCTAGTTGGTCCTGTGGCATTGCTTGAGATTCTCGTTTGGACACGATTACCATAGTATTTTGGTTGTATTTCAGTCGAGAAATCTCGAAATATCATGCTAAGGAAAGGATTAGTATCATTACGAGCAACTTCCTCGTTAAAGAAACCGGTAAGCTATTTTTTGGGGGTTATATTTAGAGACAGCTCTTTAATTTATATACCGAAGCCATCTTGAAAGTCGGGCCTTCAGCTTTTGCAGCCTGACTTCAAATTAAATGTCAGGATTACGTTAATAATACTCAGTTCCTCGCGTTGATCCTCTTTTTCGGGGTAGGTAAGTGTTAACCCTGTGTTATTAATTCAAGTCCAAACCTGAAATGTGGAAATTAAGTAAAGGCCCGGTAAACATTTTGCAGATTTGCTTCTGTTTTGGTTCATACCAGACTTAATTAATTGAATTAAAGCTTTCTTTATTCTTAAGCTTAAATACTAGCACTGAATATATATGGATTCCAGTTTGTAGGATGGCTTCTTAGCAGCAGAGGATTTGCAGGACAAGTGAATGAAGCAGAGTTCGAATTATCAGTAAGTAGCTAATGAGTACATGTATTGTACAAGCATGTATTTTGTTGTGGTTGGTCAATTGAAAGCATGCCCATTCCATTAGATTCTAGACAGTACTTTCAGACAGACATCACGTTAATAATCGATCTTTCTTGGACTGTCTGTCAGTAGACAACAAAAATTGAACAAAAATACACTGAATGTTTCACTCAGTTCTCCTCAGTTTCCAAACCAATAGCCAATATTAAAGACACCTCACATTAATCCAGACTTAACTCATGTTTACAAAATGTAATTGCAAATGGCTTGAGAGACACTTTCCTATAAGCTTTTATTATATGGAGGAGAGTGTTTTACTGGGAACTAAACCACTTGTAGATTCCATATGCCCCTTCATCCGGGACCCGAGTGGCATATTTTCCGTATGTCACCTTTGTGAGTGTTGTATCATTCAATGACGTCACGATTCCCGCCTTTTGCTTTTAGTCTCCATATAATAAAAAGAACATTACACGTGGGTTGGAGATATGAATTTTATGTTCTCGTGGCAAGAACAATTTCTCACTCGTTCGCTTCGCTCACTCGTGAGATATTGTTCTTTCCACTCGAACATAAAATTCATATCTTCTCACCACTGTGTAATATCCTCTATATATGTAGATTCTAAGGCTGATTTCGAATTTCGGCCATTTGTTCAGTCACAAATCAAATGTTTAATTTTGGAAAATACATGCAACTAGTTGAAATTCCAAAACAATTAAGAATAAAAAAGACTTGGATTCTTATTATATTGTATTAACAGTTATGGGAGTATGTAATTTGATAAGTTATATAGAACTCGAACTGATCAGTGTGAAATGCACACTGCAGGATGCAGACTGTGAACTACAGACTGCAGACTGGGGATAAATTGCAGACTTTTTATATCTGGCAAATCTATTTTCGAGTGCTTACTGTAAACAGGCTTTTTTGGGCTGGTTGTAAAGAAAGTCTGCTCTCCAGCTAGCCTGAAATTATTACTCCAGTTAGCATGAACATTACTCAGGTTAGCCTAAATAATGATGATGGAAATGGTAACACGATTCAGTTAAAAAGTCTACAGTCTGTATTTTACCCCCTGGTCTGCATTTTACCCCAGGTCTGCAGTCTGCACTCCACAGACTGCAATTTGCACTGATTGCAACTCACATAATATAATTATATATTTTTTCATTTTAATTAATTTTTATAGTCATCATAAATTAACCACTCTCTATACTTAGGAAGATCGACTCTGCCCCAGATTCAGTCATTTTTCTGGTTATGACTGTGACAGGAAGCTAATTTTTAGCACACCTGCTTATAGGGTGGCTTGAATCACTGAGCATATAAATTTTAAACGATAAGATAAGATAATAAGATAATGTTTTATTCAGCTCATAGTATTGTTTACATTCGATTTTAAATTCTTAATAAGATTTCAGTAGCATTTTTAATATCTTTTTCTTTTAGTTATATATAGTTAGTAGGTTGCGAGCTGGGGAACTAAGTGAACCGATAGGTTTTCTAGTTAGCTCCCTGTGCAATTTAAGTTATGAAAAAAGCAGGTAATTACAAGGTACAAATTACAACAATTAAAGGACTAAAAAAATTACAGCAATAATTAAATGACTTACTCATTTACAAACTTAGCTAAGTGGAAAATTGGTTCTGTTTTTGTTCTAACAGGAGGTAACGTTTTATCTACTTTTATAAACCCCCCATCTTTTAGCACACAGAGTGTTATCAGGGTGAACTACTTGCTAATTCCAGTGCTTTACCTCCATAGGATTGTCCAATTCACCGGCTAGATAGCGGACCACCCAAGAAAGCCATTCTGACCAGAGAAGATGGCCTTAGTTATTACAGAACAATGCAGGTGATACGAAGAATGGAGACAGCTGCAAGCACTCTGTATAAATCAAAGGTTATTAGAGGCTTCTGTCACCTGTATTCAGGACAAGTAAGTTCACTTCCTTCAAATTTGCAAGGTGATTTTGACTACTCAAAATAATAGCAAGATCCCACAAAAACTGTCCTAGAAGTATGGTATAAATTTGAGATATATAGATTTAGCGAGGCCTAAAAGCAGAACTCCTAGGCCGGGTTGTTCAACACCTGATTAAAGGGAATCTCGGCTGTTGGCGCGAGTTGATGCTAAGTTACTCCAAATAATGCCTTAATAATTATTACAAATTTTACTAGACAAGGAAAATGTAACACATAATAACAATATAATAAACGGAAGAGATTTTGGCTTTTAAATTTCCCATGGCTCGCCATCTTGGATTTCATGACGTTACTGCATTGCCTTATTGTTTCTGACAAAAGAACCTCAGCTTTCCAACAATAGAGACAATGCAGTGATGTCATGAAATCCAAGATGGCGAGCTGCAGGAAATTTAAAAGCTGGAATCTCTAGGTTTATTATTGTTATTAAATGTTGTGTTTACCTTGTCTAGTAAAATGTGTAATTAAGGCATTATTTGGAGCAACTTAGCATCAACTCGCGCCAACAGCCGAGATTTCCGTTAAGCTAACCCAGGATAAGCAAGAATTTTCATTTGAGTTTGTAACTTTACAGTGAGGTTTTAGACTGTATATTCTTTAGCCTTCTATTTTGAGTTTGAACAATCTCAAAATATACAAAACAAAAGCAGTGAAAAACACTTTTCTACAAATATACACTTCGGTTAACTTTTAATCCTGGGTTAGCGTTTCCCAGCTTCCAAACAACCCACTTGGTCACGATCCAATTGAAAACCAGCACTCAGTCAGCAGTCAACTTCAAAACATCATGTGACCTCGATTAGCTCCAAACTTGAGCCTGGGATTTGGCCATGTGATACTGGTCTGCAGATACCTTTTTTGGCATGTGTCGATTAACCATACACAGGGGTTTCATTAAGTTTTTGTGCAGGAGGTCAGTGGGTTTTTCAGCCAGGCATTTTTAGTTTCTCTTATGAAAGAAAGTAAGGAGAGAAGATAAAAACAGCCGGGCAAATTGATGGCTAAGTCTCGTTCACAGCCGGTCAATTTTGCCTGGTGCCTGGCCCTTAATCCTTTAGTGCCCAAGGGGCCTCCCTTTGACGAGTAAAATCGTCTGGCGTTAGACAGAGTAAAATCTATAAGTCACTATTGGGCATTAAAGGGTTAAAGGAGATAGTTGTTTAACCCTTTAGTGCCCAAGGGGCCTCCCTTTGACGAGTAAAATCGTCTGGCGTTAGACAGAGTAAAATCTATAAGTCACTATTGGGCATTAAAGGGTTAATGAACCCCCTGCATACATGTAACATGGATGTCCAATATCAAAGAAACAAGTTATAAAGCAAGGCTCTATGTCTCTGTCAACCTATCAGCTGGAGTATGGCCGCTATCTTGGACAACTCTTCTGCCATTGCTGTCGCCTTCGTGCATACTTGCCCACAAGCAACACCACTAGCCATCATAACCTTGATAAAAGCAATTCGTGGGTTTCTTTTTCTTTCCTATATGAGTATGGGGCTGCACTTGGCAACCAAAGGGCCACCTGAGCTCTTCTACAAATCAGCTACGGAGCTAATAATAGGACCCAAAACATGAAGCCTAAGTTTTTAGAATAGAATTGAATAGGAAGGACAAAATTGAAAAAAATCAGGGGCAGATTGAGGAGGGTTGGATTGGGTGGCCAGCCAACCCCCTTTAGGAGAAGGTAAAAATAGAAAAATTGTTGACAATCTTAAATATTATTCCAGAAATAAAGACAAACACTCATTGTAATTTTTCTGGTGTAACAGTTTTCAGTTTGGTTCCAG
>JAHPZR010031147.1:0-16804 GCA_019787425.1 Platygyra sinensis
GGTTTCAGTGTCCCTCTTATAAACCTGGCGCGCACGCGTAATACGCAACCCGCGTCACTGTCAAGATTAGGGTTGAGGGCCTCTCTTGGGCCCGCAATTATTGTCATTTATTTTGTTTATCTCTGTCAAAGGTATCACGAAACGGAATCCGGGACACATCTATAAATCCGAAATAAAAAATTAAAAAAATAGCCGGGTTCACGTTCTCCAGACAACGCAGAACTGGGTCATTTGACGTTGTTGTTTTGCAGAGGACGCTAAGATGTGTGGTAAGAATTTTATCGCACGTGCACAGCTATTGTTCTAATAATTAAACAACAACAACATCACTTTATTTCCAATTTAGAAGTTACAATACATTGAAAAACGATTTGATTAGTTTAAGGGGTTACCAGCTTCCTGAAATAAGCTCCATGGTTATTTTCAGCCAAAAGTAAACAAGAGTTCCGGTGAATCGCTAGTTTCTAACTGCACACGACTGACGCGTCTGGCTCAAACCTGCGAGTCTTACAACGAAGACGAAGAAGGCAAGTCACACTAGTCATGTCCCATTTATCTTCACGATTATGGTGAAGAGCTGTCCGGGAAGACATGAGTCTCAAAGCATTACTCGACTATGGCTGTGTTCCACAAATGTGTGAAAGGAAAGCCAGAGGCATCGAGGAACAGGAAAAGTTAGCCCAAGTAGCGTAAGTCCAAACAGTAGAAGAGGAAAAGCTGAAGTCTGAAATAAAAAGTGTTACGGGTGTGGAGAAAACTACCCTCACAAACACTGTCACAAAAAAAGGCCTAATTTTCGCAAAAGAGCCGAAGCATATCAAATTCCAATGCAGTAGACGAATAAGATGGTGATGAATCTATCGATGAAGAATACACTTACCGTATCACTCTCCATTACGTACGTGTCAAATACAGCCGTTAACCGAAATCACCACTGGAAACGAGACAGTACGTTTCTTAAAGGACTTTGCTTCAATCTCTGCTCCAATCCATCAACTTACACATCAACGTGCTTAGTGGGTGTGGAGACAAGAAACAACAACATGCATTTGACTGCCTCAAAGCTTGCATGGAAACTCCAGAAGTCATGAAGTATTTCAATTCTCCACTTAAAACAGAGTTAATTGTTGACGCCAGTCCAGTTGGGCTGAGAACAATTCTCACTCAAGTCACAACAGATGGAGGAACGAACATTAAAGCGTATGCAGCCGTTCACTCAATGATTGCGAAAGTCGCTACAGTCAAACCGAAAGAAAGGCTCTTGCAGTGGTCTGGGGAATTGAACACTTCCACCTGTACCTCTTTGGGTCATCCTTCCAAGTCATTCAGACCACAAGCCGTTAGAGGTACGCCTTAAGCCGTATAAAACCAATGTTGTTTACAAGCCAGGAGCAAACAATCCAGCTGATTTCATGAGCCGTCATCCGGATTCCAAACGATTGCTAGCTTCCCATCATTCATCAAGAAATGATGCCTATTTCAACTTTGTAACCAAAAATCCTGTTCTCCCTGCCGTTACGCTTCAAGAAGTGAAAGATACGACAACAGCTGGTGAAACATTGCAGAATCTAGCAAGAGTGATAGCAACTCAAAAGTAGCACGAGACTGGAAAAGATGTCAGTCAGTATCAACAGACCAAATAGTAGCTGTCAGTATCAAATGGCATAATTCTGAGAGAAATCCAAATAGTAGTTCCTGAGAAGTTGTGAGGTCGAATGATCATGCTACCTCTCATTGTTCACCAGGGGATTGTCAAGACGAAGCGTTTTCAGTGAGACGCAGTCTCGTTTGCAGGGATAGACAGAATCGTGGAGGGAGTGGTCAAAGGATGCCTACCGTGTCAAGCTGCAAACCATGATCCAAAGCCAGTGTAAGAATCTCTACACATGTCCCTCCTGCCACTGGGTCCGTGGCAAGAGCTATCCCTGGACTTTTGTCACTCCTTTCCAAGTGGAGATTACTTGCTAGTTGTGACAGATGACTTCAGTCGGTATACAGCAGAAGTTGAAATCTTGAGGTCAACATCAGCAAAGGCAGTGATTCCTCACCCTGACAGTATATTTGCCAGGCAATGAATACCTTACTTGTTAAGAACAGAGAATGGTCCACTATTTAACAGTGAAAGCTTTCGGATGTTCGAACTTGGTTCCATGCATAACAGAATAACTCCTGAATGACCCAGAGCAAATGGAGAAGCAGAGAGGCTTATGAAAACAGTAGGAAAAGTAATTAAGACAGCCGTCATTCAAGGCAAGAGCAAAAAGCAAGAGATGAAAACGCATGGAGACAAATGCCGCAGCAATTCACTACTTGCACAATACCATAATGCACCTCTTAAGCATACTCATTGTTTGCAATTTCTCCTGGGACATGAACATGTCCCAAGAGTAATCTAAAACAATGCCTATGCAATTTTTTTTTCGGGGGGGGGGGGTTAAAAGAGGTGTATTACGGGATTTGTGCAAGTAGAGAATGTCAAAATGACAGTCCTGAGTGTTGGTAACAAACATTGAAAGTATTGGCAGAAAACACAACAGAATAACATGTCTGTACCATTTAAGCCTGAGCCGTTGCAGATTACACATAACATAGAAAGCATGATTACCGCCCAAAATACAGAGCGCACTGTAACCAAAAAAGCTCCCTTAAAACATGCCCGAGCATCCCCTACAGCTGAATCACCTACCGCTAGAACCGATGAATCAAATACAGTTGAACCAGTAGAAACACCTGCACTTGCACTAGTAGAATCTCCTACACTTCGCAGATCAGTGAGAGCAAGACGAATGCCCGAACATTTTAAAGATTACGTTTCTTGAACATTACTTAGATGAATAAATTTCTAGTGTATTGTGTTTTTTTTTTCTTTTCTTGTGTGGTTAATGGCAAATAAAAAATATAAATGAAATTGAAATGCTCTAACGAAACATCAGCGTTTGAACATTATTTGGACTGAAGGGTTTAGAAAGTAACATGTTGAGTTTTTTTGAGCTCATTATTCAGAGGAAAAGAGAGATGTAGTGTCCTTGGGAATAAAGAACAAGTCTTTTAACCAACGACTCCATAATGGCTGGCAAAGCATTTTGGTCACTACTCAGAACTTGTCCAGACCCCCAAACCTCTAAAGAAAACTTGCATGTTAGGAAAAATAGTACCAGACAAAAGAAATGATTATGAAAATATAGTTCTTTCTTTGTTTATCGACATCTGCTCCCTACCTAGACGACATAGTAAAGGAGAAAGCTATATTCACGATTATGTTTTTCGATGGTACTTGAAAATTGGTTATACTAACGGCTTTATTTGAAATTGGTCAATAAAAACTTTAAGACAGTACTCAAACCAAATTAATGCTCAATCATATCACTTGGTATGGATAGAAAGGTTTTGGTACACTAATGAACTTAGTTTTCATCCTTGAGAGTAACATCACACTTTTGCATAGAGGACTCCTGTGCTACATTTGCCTATGTAGCACATATACTATCACGTAACGTAACGCAGCAGTTGCCTTTGAAGATTTTGATAAGGGCTTTTTGACAGTGACTCTTCTTCAACATGAAGGCCATGCTTGGGAGCTGACTCCGCCCAAGTGTGTTCTCCACAAAAGTGGTGTTGCACCCCCTGCCAAGTGTTCTAAAGAGGGGAAAATGAAAGTTATATTTTTGCTCTCCTAAAAAATATATGACTGAAATGCTGACATCATCAGGCTTCGTAAGCTCTGCTTATTATTTTTACAAAGTAGGAGGTACATTACTCATGTTGTTTTCTTTTACTTAATAAATAAAGAAGCCTAAGCCGTGTATTACACTGTGATAAAACACGACAGGCATTTGAGAACACGACGGAAATGTAGAAAGCACGAGCCGCAGGCGAGTGTTTTCTACATTTCTCGAGTGTTCTCAAATGACTGGAGTGTTTTATCACAGTGTAATACAAGGCTTAGGCTTCTTCATTTGCTTTATGATATAGATTTTTTCGCGCGCAAAACAATAAAACACGCTTTTTCTCTGTTTTATACTCTGATAAAACATAGGTTTTTGACCAATCAGAGCGCGCGCAGGGTTCAATCTATGTTATAATTACAGGTTAACGCACTCAGCGAGTGAATTATCGCGATTTACCTGCACGAGTTCACTAACAATGAACGAGAAATTTCAATACCGCACGAGGCCGCCGAGTGCGGTATTGAAAGTTTCGAGTTCATTGTTAGTGAACGAGTGCAGGTAAAGCCCGATAATTCACGAGCAATGAGTGCGTTAACATTTTTATTATTCAAATTGAATACACTGCAAACAAAAATCGCCAAACTTTGAGTCAGCCGAAGCCATGGTGTAATGATAGTGGTGTATAGAATTTACACCACGGCTATAACACCACAATAATGACGTCAAGGAGGTTGTTTCGTCACAACCCAGTGTTACGTGGCACAAATCAACCAGCCAGAGAATCAGAATTCGTACAGTGTATGAAAGTTGAATAATAAAAGGTGATAAATGATCATATTCACCTGGCCCTTGACTCTAGGGTTTGTTTCTCTGGGGATGTTGACAGGGGATATGCTTTGAGGAGTTTGGATACTACGAACATTATACCCTTTCATTCAAGGACTAATTTATTAGAATTAAATTTCACGAATAGAACAGTCAAAGAATGGAACCCCCTCCCTCCTGATATAAGATAAGCATCCTCTGTGATAGATTTTCAGTTAAAGGTTTTTATATTTTTACCTCATTCTTGAATTTTTGTACTAACATTATAGAACTTCTTTGTATATCCCTGAAAGTTAATTAGGTAGTTTGGCGTTTCCTCCTAGAATAGTGCTGTGGATTTTTTTGAGGATTCTTTCCCTTTTCAACAATTTTTTTTTACACAATTTCTTGTAATGTTTGTTGCTTATAAAACTTAATATATAAAGCACTTTTCGTTCACCTGTCAGTGTTTCGTTACCCTGACAATATGCAAATTAGGTGCCGGGAATTTCAGAGAAAATTCTGACTTTCAAAGCGTCCTCTGAAAAACCCAAGGAATCTCGGCCACATAAAAGAAAGAATAAAACTTGCTTTACAAATCTTCAGCAAAGGATGTATTTATTGCAGCGACAGCTATCTTCTGCAACCTAAAAACAGGCAAAAAGTGCCAAAAT
Source organism: Platygyra sinensis (assembly GCA_019787425.1). Classification (NCBI taxonomy): domain Eukaryota; kingdom Metazoa; phylum Cnidaria; class Anthozoa; order Scleractinia; family Merulinidae; genus Platygyra; species Platygyra sinensis. Next base: position 5,147 of record JAHPZR010031147.1, read on the forward strand.
CGCCTTTTTATAACACAAGTTTTTAATTTCCGATAATTTTAACTATCAATGAGAGAGCGAGCGCGAATTCTATTCTTCCAAATAAAAAAGTAGGCTGTATTTAAAAAAATAAACCCCAAAACCTTTGAGAACTCTCAAATAATTCTATATAAACTAAGAAGGTAATGGAATTTTGACCGTGGCCACGCTTTGCTCCACTTTTCTGTGCATTTGTTCTAGACCATTCCGGTGTTTCGGTGTTTCACCCTTCCTAGCTTCAGGACCCTTGCAGCCAGCAGTGTTGTTGAACATTAGCTAATGTTTTGTTGTTTCGTTTTTTTGCGATTTGCGATGCTGTGTTGTGCAGATAACCAGAAAACACTGATCCACTGGCCCGATCCGTAATGGGGGTCCGAGAAGGGGTGGGTGTCAGTAACCCAAAAACACTGACCCCCGGTATACGGACGCCAACCATAAAGCGGGTCCACGGTCTACCCGACAGACCAGACAATGGACTTCCCCTACGGACTGCCTGTACGAACCACCCCAAAAGTAGAATAAAAACAAGAAATAAAGATTTCACTTATGAGTTGTCTATTAAATGGACTTCCTGTGTCGTTGAAATTTCGAGCGTTACGCTTTGCAAACGTAATAGACTTCAGAGGCGGATTCAGGGGAGGGGTTTTGGGGTTGCAACCCCCCTTTGAGAATTTTTTTTTGTTATTTTGCCTGATTCTTCGTAAAATAATAATAGAATAAAATTGTTTTTACGAAGTTTTTTCACTTTTACCATTCGACTGCTTGTCAAGTTATGAAAAGATGATGTACATTTCGCAAAGGTCGTATCAGGATCAGGTATAACAAGCGAAATGAACAGGTGACATTCATTGATAGTGTACAACCCCCCCTTTCAGAAATTCCTGGATCCGCCCCTGAACTTAGGTTTTTAAAACCACTAAAATACAAAAAGCTGTTTTCGGCGTAAGGACTTGCCGATGACAAAAATTACCTGCCATTCGTGGCTCCATCTGGCTATGGAAGATGCGTTTTTAGGTCGTTTAGGCTTGTTGTATCTGTAATTGTATTGTATCTGCTGAATAACTTGTGAAACGGGTTCACGAACGAGTTCACGAACCCACGGAAGAATGGGTTGAACCAAATGGCAAAGGGGAAAGAGCATAAGGCTTTCGAGGCTTTCCAGGGGCTTCCCGGTCTTTCATAATGTATAGCCACAGCAGAGGAAATGTCAATATGTAATGTCATATCTGGCGCCTGAGCCTGAACCCAAGTCTGTTACATTTCAGCTACGTAACGTTTGAAATTTTGCCGACATGAGTAATCTATTAGACAACTCGTACATGGAATATCTTTTTACTTATTACTTTTATAATATTTTATGGTGGTCAGTGGTGGAGGGCCATAGGTGTAGTCTGTGGTCCGAGGTGGAGTCCACGTAATCGGTTCGTAGTGTGATCAGTGTTTTCGAGTTACCCACTCAAACACTGATTAGTCACGTACGTGAACGTATTGTCCGCCCCTCCTTCCACTCCATCTTTCCAGGACTCATGGAAAGAACAGCTAGATTTGCAATTCCAACAGTCAGCCATGCAGATAACTGAGGCAATATGACTTGTATTTATTTCTAATTTTTTTATTGACCTTTCAGCTGTTACATTTTATGAGTTTCTGAACAAAGAATCTTAGGTAGATTATTTCTCATGTAAAATTATGATTTGCAAACTATCTGAATATTTTCTGATTATAAATCATCTCTGCAGCTAGCAGTCTGCTTGTCAAAATCACTAAAGTATAATCATTAAACGTCATCTTGATAGGGAAAAACTGCATTCAAATCTTATAGCAACACATAGTTACACTAATATATACAACTAACCAAAAACTAGTTTCATTTATGACCTCTTAACTTGGTCCCCATGACAGATTTAAATCCAAGGTGACCTCGTGTAACCATGCATGAAATATAAACCTTGATACCGCATGCCAATGTAATAATGTTTATTTCTACTTATTTATTTATTTATTTATTTATTTATTTACTGGTTTATTTATCTCTTATTATTATTGATTCTATCTGGTTATATTATTGTCAGTTGTTATTATTCTGTACCAAGTTCTATTTTTCGTGTTTAGTTGCATGAGGTCATCCCAAATTCAAATCTTTGCTGACAACCAGGTAAAGAGGTCACAGACAAAACAAGTCATGAAGTCGCACATACTGTGTAACTATGTACCGAACGAAAATTCAAACGAAGCTTTTCCCAAATCAAGATGCTGTTCAGCAATCATACTTTCTTGCTTTAACAAGCAGAACTTTGTGAAGGAGGTTATTGCGTTTGGTCTATATGACCCCACAACAGTGCAATACTTTGTTTAAGTAATATATCAAACACGAGAAACAGTGTTTCATCCGGATACACTGAGAAGAGAGTTGAAAATATGACGTGCAGCGGAGTATTTTTGGCGAAATTCGAGGTGTTTGGATAGCCGATGAAACATTGTCTCGAGTGTTTGATATATCTTCTCAACCGAAACAAAAACTAAGGAATAAACGGAGAAGTATAATGTTCAAAATCTATGCTGATTGAGAGTGGGTATCCAAACCTCCTTCACGCTTGTGATTTTATTTTAATGAGTTCGAGAAGTGAGTGGCAAAAGCGTCCATAGATGGCTGAAACCATATTTTTCTATTTTTTCTTCCTTAATGACTAGAGTAGGTCTTGAAAGAAGTGCGGGACAAGTAGAGTTTGCCACGGGGGCAAATTACTCTTTATCCTCACTTGCTCAGTGGGCGAGGTGAGAAAACCTAACCATTTTCAGTATCATGTTCAAACTGTTAATTCTTCTTCACTGTCCTCAGTCATTTCTCTTGACATCAGAGTTCTGAGAATTTGTTGGAACATCAAGACAGCATCTTCCGGTTGGTATGATTGCAGTAATTTTCATCACTGGTTTGATTGATAAGAGACTGGAACTGTAAGGAGAAACCAATGCTTAATCACTTGGCCATCTTAGTTTATCCATACAATTAACTGCCATTTCTTTAAAACAAAGTAATTGTTCCTTCAATCACTGATCTCTATTGCTTTCATCTGTAAGTGATTATGTTTACTGCATCTAATATTGATGAGTTAGAAAACCAGTTGGCTTGGATTGCGTTAGACTGGGATCCAGTGGAATACAACCTACAAAGAAGGAAAAATTTATTCTTTGAAGATCTGAATGCAAGATATAGTTAGATCGAAGACTCCCCTCGGTGGAAACTGTCTAACTTTAATGTCAAATTGAACATATGGCATCACATTGTAATGACCAATTTGGAGTGACCCCGCAACTTGCAATTGATCACAAATTTTGCATTTTTTTTCTGGAATCTGACCCAAAGTCTAGATCACAAACAATCTGTTCTCCTATGTGATAAGCTTGACATATCAAAGAATTTGGTTGGGATCCTTAATTTCCAGCAAATGAGACCTTTGCATTACCAGACAATATACTTCGCTGCTTGCTTTTTTATACTGAATATAGAAAAGGGTTCTTCAGAAAAAATTAATTTAGACAAGAGCTGGTGACAAGACCATTTTCCACAAAACATTTTAGATTTCCCCTAACCCTCCATCTCCCTGTGTCACCAGTGTTAATAAGGAGAATTCTTACCTAAAATGGAACATCCCAGCTCTTTGTCAAGGCTTCACCCATCCTCCTTTTGAAAACGCATTTAAGCTGAACATTCCTAAAACACAGAACCTACAATATTATTTCATACCATGAAGATGAAGGTACACTATAACAGTCAAAAATACAGTACCTAGTAATATACATAGTGTATTAAATATTCTTTTAATATCATATGATAAAGTGATAGCTTCCTCCACACATTCATTTTGCATGACTGGTCCAGCAATGTTTACTCCGAGATACTGAAAGTGTGCAGTATAGATCTTAAAATCCTGATTCTATTGTAAGGGATAAAGCGAAATAAAAGGACACGGCCTAAACAGAAAAAAATAGGTAGGTACCTTGTGCAAGGTTCCATACTGGTGAATGGAATTATGTCAACAGGGGGAAAAACTTATAGGTATCCTATTTAAGGACTGAGTATCTCAAAAGCCATACCCTATCTCACAACACCGTCAAACCCATATAGTCTTTTTATCGGAGTGACCCCTTGGGTATTTCCTCAAAGAGCATCTGTATAGGGTCTAACACTTACACTACAATGACGACAGACAAATCCACTCATGTTCTCCACCACTCCTAGGATTCGGATTTTAGTTTTCTTGCAGAAAGTCAGTCTCTTCTGGCGTCAGATATTGCCACGCCCTGAGGAACACAGAAATGTTATTCAAAAAGCCATCAAAATGCTAAGTATTACATAGTTCCATTCTGGTACACTTCTTGAAAAACTGATTTTGTTATCAAGTAATTGAGAAGTAGAATTACCCCATGCCCAGGGACAACTGCTAATATTTTTTTCTTTAAGAATAAATGGGAAAAAATGAGGGTTAAAATTCCAAACGGTAGAACCAATTTTGCCAATTAAACTGATACTTAAACTAATCTTAGTTTTGTCCAAACAATTATTAGTGGCGATTCCACCTGAATTGATTGACTATTAAAGGCTAAATGCCTAAAAGGAAGGTTGGCCTTTCTGTTACAAAAAAGGTTGGCCTTCTCTTTCTGTTACAAAAAAGGTGGCCTTTCTTTCTGTTACAAAACGGTTGGCCTTTCTGTTTTCGACAAAATACGCAAATTAAGCGTTTACGTAATCCTTTTTTCGAAATCCAAAGAACTAAGGCTTAATAATTGGCAACGATTAGAGAAGGTGTACATATTTATTAACCCTTTATGCATACCTAAAGAGACGTGACAAGAAGTGGTCCATCTTGACTGTAATGTTGCAGATTTCTACCACTCGAATATGCTCACGAGACGTTCCTGGATTGAACAAAAATCAGAAATAATGATAAGATTACAAACTGGCAAAATGAACGTGCATTATTGTGCTAGCAGCAAAAATAACAATAAAAGGCATATCTCCCCTAATCAGGAAGGTCAACTCCAAGTCCCCCAGTATGAAGTATTTTTACTTCTCAATTCATGCCCTTAATTGGGGAGCTAGCCTATTGCTGGATATCCCCAAGTATCCCCGTGCGTTTGCAGTCCAGGTTGCCCAACAAGTTGTTGGTACTCATTTTTCCTCTTACATTGTAAGTGATGAAAGGCATTGAAAGTCAAGTCTTTCATCTAAGAACTCAGTACAAATAGGCCCATGAACAGTCCTGGAATCCAGACCTATTGATCTAGAGTGTACAACATTAACCACTGCGCCACTGTACGTCACATATCAGTACATCACAAGCCTCTGAAAATAACATTTCATATTGTCGTCATACCTGGAGATGTATCAATAATCTGGTAATCCAGTTCACCCCAAGAGAGATCCGACAGAAACTGCTTGATCACTGCCAAAAAAAAGCAATACCAATAACAGTCACATTAGTACTCAAGCAACTCTGCAGGAACATCAAAATTTAATTGGTAACACTCTAGAGAATTTTCTCCATAGCAAAAATCAATAAATAATAAAAGTAAATTGCAGCGAGTATGGTACACTGGGTTAAAAAATGTTTCAAAATAATAGTAAAACCATTTTGCTGATTTCAAACATTTTTGTTATTCAAAAGCCAAGAAGAGCCACAAAGTTTCTAAAAGAATTTGCATGAATTTTGTACAAATTGTTACACTGTAAATTCATTGGTGACCAGCTGAGGTGTCGCATAAAAATGTTTGTAATATAAATCATCTAGACAATACTGCCCCAAAAGAGAAAAATTTAGTATTGTTCCCCTCTATCAACAAAGCCTAATTATAGTTACCTTAAGTACTTTGCTGTACTTGCCTACTCGAACTCTAGATAGAGGGGGAGGCGAGTCTGGTTAGGACAATGTCACTAAGTATGTATTAGTCTTTAGCCTTCAGACAAGAAGGCATTGGGCACATTTTCCAGCCCTCTCCCACAGAGAAAAAGCTAGAATTGTATTCCAAAACATAACATAAAAGGACTTATATCTCGGCCTAGTTTCACACTAGAGAAAACAGAATAAAGACTGCACCCTTTGTGCAAAACAACTTTTGGCACATTCGTGTACGACAGTACCCACCGTCCGCCATTTTGAATTTGAGAAGGAAACTGCTGAACATCCTCACATACAGTCGGCTTAAGAGGCTTCCCGCTTGTTGTGCTTGGAACCTGTAGCTGAAAGGTCATCCTCGGAGACCCAGGGGCAGTTAATCAACACGATATTTTCGGACAACGTGGTATTTACGAGCGAAGGTTTACATCAAACTTTCACCCAAAAATAGCGCGTCGCCGGAAAATATGCAGTCGCCGCGACCAGCTGCCCCTGGGTCTCCGAGGATGCTGAAAGATTGGCCTCAATTGTCAGTCATCTTCCGCCTACAGCCTAATCGCTCGAGGATTAAGCTGAGGGTGGGAGATGACTGGCATTTCAGGATACTGAAAGATTAGTACAAAACTACAAATGAAATCAGGGACCGCGGAAGGGGAAGGAAAGACTATAGCCCTGCCACTTTTCGCTTGGGCGAAATAGGGCTCCGGATGACATGGATAATGTACAATGTTTGCTACAGGAAAGTAAGAAAACGGCGGAACAGTGACCCTGATGGAATAATTATATCCCACGAGTCATTTGGGCGAGCCTTAAGGCGAGTGTGTCTACTAACAAAATACAAGTGATAGGTGGAATGTTCCATGGTATACCATTGGAAAGCGACAAACAGTGCTCGACTTCACGGAATAGTCCGGTTACCGAAGATTTTCGAAAAAGTAAGGTCCGATTTTCCCATATTTTACGGTAGGTTACCGAAGATGTTCTATTTGCCGAAATGTCCGAAATAATCTGATCACCAAAGATGTTTAACAATGTCATTGTTCGATTTTCTCAGAGGTTATCAAAGATTACCGAAGATTCTGTTTTCGCCGAACTAGGTTGATTTCCAAAGGTCGACAGTGCTCGAGTTTTCGAAAAAGTCGGAAGGCCGAAGATGTTCGACAACGTTCCATTTTTCTCGGAGGTTACCCAAGATGTGCGAAGTTTTCCGGAGGTCACAAAAGATCGGACGAATAAATAATGAATGACACCGAAAAGGAGTTCCTATCTCCATGCTCATTTTAGGCAATGCGTTTAGGCACAGTTCGTGGCGAGAAGATATGAATTTTATGTTCGAGTGGCAAAAACAATAGCTCACTCGAGAGATTGTTCATGCCACGAGAACATAAAATCCATATCTTCGAGCTAACGTGTAATGCACTAGCATGTTCTTTTTATTATATAAACATACTGATGACTGGTGTTTTGATGATTTTCGGAAGATTTCCGACCACTTTCAGAAGATTTCCGAAATTTTACAAAATTGTTCCGAAGGCCAGAAGAACGTTCCCGAACATTTTTCGAGAATTTTTGAAGATGTCCGAAGATTGCCGAAGACTTTCGAGGAGGACCCGAAGATGTTTCGATGATACACCAACGAATTTAAGTACAATTTAAGAGACAAACTTGATATCAGCGAAATCATCGATATCTTCACATGTGAGGATATCGTATCGTAATTATCAATTTGTTACCACTCGTTATACCACTGTCTTTTATATAATAAAATAATTAATTAGATGTTCCTTATTGTTTTGCATAGCCCAACATAACTTTACACATAGATTATTGACTAAGCGTTTATGTCAAGAAGCCTGGACATTAGCCAAGTTCTTTGTTCGTTGAGGCCTGGAAATCTCACGCTGCTACGTCGCAGAGAACATCTTGAGGATGCTGGAAGCCACTCCTTCCTGTCTTATGTAATTCATGACAAGTCAATAAACTATTTAGAAACAACAAAAGAAAATAATTAGTAACTTAACAACAACCCCACATATTTTACCCTAAATTCAGCGCTATCCATAATTTCTTTCCACGTGAAGATCTTCTCATTTTTGATTAACCTAACAACTAAACTTTTCTTCTTCATGCAGAAAATAGAAAGACAATATAGCACACTAAACTACTTTGATGTAAGAAAGACTCCAAACAGGTCTTTATCCATGGCATGTATTATTGCTTTACAGGAACATGTATTGCTTAAAGCTCAAAAAGTTAAACCGGAAATAGAGGTTCATGTGATCTAATTCGTGGCTGATCAAACATGGAATATTTTGTTTACATTTTTTCCTTCCTCCAAGTTATGGAGAAGTGCAACTAGCTCTCGAAAAACACAGATCAAGTGTTTACTCATTCCTTTAAATTTTCACTACAGAAAAAAAACACACCAGGAACAACATCTTGCATTCCTAGCTAGCTTAAATTCAGGCACAGGCCTTCGGGGGTCCATACGAGCCAGAAGATCTGAGGTGAGAACTGGCCCGATCAGAAATCAACCATTCTATTCCGACACTCCATGCAGCCTGATGATTCCAGTGGATTGTCGCATGGTATTCAGGATATTTGCGCGCTGTGTCCCATAGGGTAGGTGTCTAAATTGACTGCAACCACACCTCTGGACGTGAAAGCAAAACAAGCACTAAGAGGAGCGCGCGAAACTCTCCACCCACCTTAGGAATGCGTGATTGCCAACAGCGATCATTCCGACGTCAATATCGACTTTTTATTAGCTCGTTTTAGCGCGGATCTCGGATTTTTATAAGTAACATAACTAAGTAGCAAGTCAATACCTCTCACAAAATGTGGAGTAAAGCTTTTGAACAACTTCCAACAAAGTGCTGCACTGCAGTGGGAACGGACTAGCGGAGACTAGTTACCGTTTTTGATATTAAGCACACAACTGTTCTCTTCATGTCAGAAAGCAAAGGCGGTGGTATTTTGTTTTTATTAGAGTTAGAAAGACTGTAAATGGTAGCGCTCCGAGGGGACGAAACCACTTCTGAATGACAAAGTCAAACGGCACACCAAGCAGATGATCAAGCTCTAAACAAACATTTTAACGGATCAATGGTCGATTTAAAATAGTGCATCAGTTACTCAGAAGAAAAATATTTGCTATTCGTTAATTTCAACTTCGCTTATATTTTTCTTCTTCGGTATCACCGAAGAACACATGCATCCCGAAGCTTTCACAGCACTGAGGAAATTTATTTTACACCATAAAATGATCAAATTGAAAGATGAGATACAGCTTGTTAAATGAAGGCACGTAACTAGAGAAAATATGGATTTACCTGAAGGAAGTACATCGACTAAGATGTCTTCGCCCTTGCCTTCAATGCAACGACCACCGACGATAAAATGGGTGTGTCATTCTACACTTCTTTATATACCTACATTAAAATTCGTTTCAGCCATGAGAGATATGCTTTGAACAAAAGAAATGTATCACACGTCAAGAATTGTTTGCTTTAAATTGTGAAAAGTTAGAAACTTGCGAGAAAAGCACGCACCCGAGAGGAATTTTCTCCTCAGATGTTATGTTTGTAGTAAATAGGCCACTTTTGATATATTTAAAATTCAAGTTTGGTCCCGAGGCTCAAGGGAATAATAACAAAAGAATTCATTCTTCATCCCTTTTCCCCGATGCGCACTGTTTTGTTTTTCTTTTTTATTCCCCTAAGCCTCAGAGCTAAATAAGAAATTTAATATATCTAAATTAGCCCATTTTGTTGTCACCTGATCCGAACATGTTATTTTTGTAGGTGATTGTACATGTAAATGCGTACGATATGCCCCTTCAAAATTAGCGAAAGACACACCCTTTCGGTCGGCTAGCTTCTTCATCAAAATATGCACGTGCTTTTTAGGGTTCATCACTCCCCTGCCCTATCAACCTGCCTCTTGACCCGCCCGAGTTCATGTGATCATTTTGAAATCGTCCGATCGAGACTAATGGTTAACGAGTGCAATATTCAAATAATTAATGCATTTTTGTATTCTTGAACTGTTGACTAGCAAGATCAATATTAAAATAATCGATTCATTAATGTAATTGCGAACGGTGCGCTTCACTTGTTTTGAATGTAACTCTTATTTTTTTTTGCAAGTGAGATGCGAAATAGGGAGGGGTGTAAATTCTTTATTCCCAGCCCAAATTGCATTCCCCTGCCTATTTTAATTCCCATTTGTGTATGGGACTCTCAGTCCAGGTGGTCCAAATCCAAATTTGTCAGTGAAAAAGTGAGAAAATTCCGCTTCACAGCTATTCCTACAGGTTCCTAATATTAGGGAGTTTTAGCAGACCACGACGGCGACGGCAACGAGAGCGTCACCGAACAAAGGTTTATTGAACAGAACATGCGCACATGCGTTTTGAATCCTGGTACATTTCTATGCCGACTATGGTGGCCCAGCATTATCATAGTAAAATATGTAAGATTTTGAGGAAAAAAGAATAAAAAATGGAAAGAAACGAAAAATATACGCAATCAAAATAGAAAAAAGGGAGAAAAAATAATGTTGTAATAAAAATTAATAATATAAAGTAAAAAAAAACATTCGTTCACAAATTAAAAAGTAAAAAAAAAATAAAGAGAAATAATTAAAGCACTAAAATATTTTGAAAAAAAATTTAATCCAAAAATAAAAGAAAAGAAAAAAAACATTGAAAATAATTGTTAAAAAACAACATTGAAAATCAACATTGGCGGAAATACGTGCTCTTAAAAGTAAGTTGGACAGAAGAATCGGCACAGAGGGCCGACTGGCACATTTACGTGACAATTGCGTGACAGTGTTGTTGTTGGAGACTCGTCTCCAGGGCCTTATCGGCATTAAAAATGGCAGTGAGTCAGAAACAGTAAAAGATGGTCTTCCATAGCATTTTTAGACTTTATTAAAAGTGTAAACAGAGAACGATATAAATTTTGCCTCGTATGTGTTTGGTTTGACTTGCATGCCTCGCATTCCTCACGTGCTGGTTCACATATTGTACGTAAAGCTTACACTCGCGAAACATGATCAACTGTGTTTTTTTTTTCGTGAACCTGTCAAGAATTGTAGTAAAAGATATCTTAACAGTGAAGTAAATGTGCCAGTTGGCCCTCTGGCTTCTTTTGTCCAACTCACTTTTAAGTCTGTTCCGTAGTGTACATATTTCACCCCAAAGTGAGTCATCCTTCGACTCGGCGTTAAAAGACCCCATGCATATTGCGGATAGTCTCGACCCAGAAAGTCTAGAACTTCTCCGACAAGTCAAGTTTTGGAGCACGTATTTCTGTATGGTGGCTTTCAGGTTCTCGTCGTTTTCCCAGTCAGTATTCCGAATTCTACTCATTTTGGACGCGGGACGAACTGTTTGGATTTCTCGGGCGATTTTGGGTCAACCGGGTCTCAAGCTCCGCTGAAGTCCGCTGATTAAAGTCTTCACGGGCTATGAGTACGATGGGCCACTGCACTATGTGGCTTATGAACAATGAATGGTTCCCTTTTTGTTTTCCTCTCTCGTGCTCACAATATGTACACTTGTTATCATATACTGCAAATATCAAGTACCATCCTAACAACCCTGATGTATCAGGAGCTTCCAATCACCTCTAATGGATGAAATATATTGAATATGCATGCAAAGCTTCCAGGTTTATGAAAACGACAGGCCACGTGGAAATAACATTGAATTTTTTTTTCTTATGTCGATTTCCAATGA
>JAHPZR010031148.1:0-15000 GCA_019787425.1 Platygyra sinensis
AAATGGTCTTGTCACCAGCTCTTGTCTAAATTAATTTTTTCTGAAGAACCCTTTTCTATATTCAGTATAAAAAAGCAAGCAGCGAAGTATATTGTCTGGTAATGCAAAGGTCTCATTTGCTGGAAATTAAGGATCCCAACCAAATTCTTTGATATGTCAAGCTTATCACATAGGAGAACAGATTGTTTGTGATCTAGACTTTGGGTCAGATTCCAGAAAAAAAATGCAAAATTTGTGATCAATTGCAAGTTGCGGGGTCACTCCAAATTGGTCATTACAATGTGATGCCATATGTTCAATTTGACATTAAAGTTAGACAGTTTCCACCGAGGGGAGTCTTCGATCTAACTATATCTTGCATTCAGATCTTCAAAGAATAAATTTTTCCTTCTTTGTAGGTTGTATTCCACTGGATCCCAGTCTAACGCAATCCAAGCCAACTGGTTTTCTAACTCATCAATATTAGATGCAGTAAACATAATCACTTACAGATGAAAGCAATAGAGATCAGTGATTGAAGGAACAATTACTTTGTTTTAAAGAAATGGCAGTTAATTGTATGGATAAACTAAGATGGCCAAGTGATTAAGCATTGGTTTCTCCTTACAGTTCCAGTCTCTTATCAATCAAACCAGTGATGAAAATTACTGCAATCATACCAACCGGAAGATGCTGTCTTGATGTTCCAACAAATTCTCAGAACTCTGATGTCAAGAGAAATGACTGAGGACAGTGAAGAAGAATTAACAGTTTGAACATGATACTGAAAATGGTTAGGTTTTCTCACCTCGCCCACTGAGCAAGTGAGGATAAAGAGTAATTTGCCCCCGTGGCAAACTCTACTTGTCCCGCACTTCTTTCAAGACCTACTCTAGTCATTAAGGAAGAAAAAATAGAAAAATATGGTTTCAGCCATCTATGGACGCTTTTGCCACTCACTTCTCGAACTCATTAAAATAAAATCACAAGCGTGAAGGAGGTTTGGATACCCACTCTCAATCAGCATAGATTTTGAACATTATACTTCTCCGTTTATTCCTTAGTTTTTGTTTCGGTTGAGAAGATATATCAAACACTCGAGACAATGTTTCATCGGCTATCCAAACACCTCGAATTTCGCCAAAAATACTCCGCTGCACGTCATATTTTCAACTCTCTTCTCAGTGTATCCGGATGAAACACTGTTTCTCGTGTTTGATATATTACTTAAACAAAGTATTGCACTGTTGTGGGGTCATATAGACCAAACGCAATAACCTCCTTCACAAAGTTCTGCTTGTTAAAGCAAGAAAGTATGATTGCTGAACAGCATCTTGATTTGGGAAAAGCTTCGTTTGAATTTTCGTTCGGTACATAGTTACACAGTATGTGCGACTTCATGACTTGTTTTGTCTGTGACCTCTTTACCTGGTTGTCAGCAAAGATTTGAATTTGGGATGACCTCATGCAACTAAACACGAAAAATAGAACTTGGTACAGAATAATAACAACTGACAATAATATAACCAGATAGAATCAATAATAATAAGAGATAAATAAACCAGTAAATAAATAAATAAATAAATAAATAAATAAGTAGAAATAAACATTATTACATTGGCATGCGGTATCAAGGTTTATATTTCATGCATGGTTACACGAGGTCACCTTGGATTTAAATCTGTCATGGGGACCAAGTTAAGAGGTCATAAATGAAACTAGTTTTTGGTTAGTTGTATATATTAGTGTAACTATGTGTTGCTATAAGATTTGAATGCAGTTTTTCCCTATCAAGATGACGTTTAATGATTATACTTTAGTGATTTTGACAAGCAGACTGCTAGCTGCAGAGATGATTTATAATCAGAAAATATTCAGATAGTTTGCAAATCATAATTTTACATGAGAAATAATCTACCTAAGATTCTTTGTTCAGAAACTCATAAAATGTAACAGCTGAAAGGTCAATAAAAAAATTAGAAATAAATACAAGTCATATTGCCTCAGTTATCTGCATGGCTGACTGTTGGAATTGCAAATCTAGCTGTTCTTTCCATGAGTCCTGGAAAGATGGAGTGGAAGGAGGGGCGGACAATACGTTCACGTACGTGACTAATCAGTGTTTGAGTGGGTAACTCGAAAACACTGATCACACTACGAACCGATTACGTGGACTCCACCTCGGACCACAGACTACACCTATGGCCCTCCACCACTGACCACCATAAAATATTATAAAAGTAATAAGTAAAAAGATATTCCATGTACGAGTTGTCTAATAGATTACTCATGTCGGCAAAATTTCAAACGTTACGTAGCTGAAATGTAACAGACTTGGGTTCAGGCTCAGGCGCCAGATATGACATTACATATTGACATTTCCTCTGCTGTGGCTATACATTATGAAAGACCGGGAAGCCCCTGGAAAGCCTCGAAAGCCTTATGCTCTTTCCCCTTTGCCATTTGGTTCAACCCATTCTTCCGTGGGTTCGTGAACTCGTTCGTGAACCCGTTTCACAAGTTATTCAGCAGATACAATACAATTACAGATACAACAAGCCTAAACGACCTAAAAACGCATCTTCCATAGCCAGATGGAGCCACGAATGGCAGGTAATTTTTGTCATCGGCAAGTCCTTACGCCGAAAACAGCTTTTTGTATTTTAGTGGTTTTAAAAACCTAAGTTCAGGGGCGGATCCAGGAATTTCTGAAAGGGGGGTTGTACACTATCAATGAATGTCACCTGTTCATTTCGCTTGTTATACCTGATCCTGATACGACCTTTGCGAAATGTACATCATCTTTTCATAACTTGACAAGCAGTCGAATGGTAAAAGTGAAAAAACTTCGTAAAAACAATTTTATTCTATTATTATTTTACGAAGAATCAGGCAAAATAACAAAAAAAAATTCTCAAAGGGGGGTTGCAACCCCAAAACCCCTCCCCTGAATCCGCCTCTGAAGTCTATTACGTTTGCAAAGCGTAACGCTCGAAATTTCAACGACACAGGAAGTCCATTTAATAGACAACTCATAAGTGAAATCTTTATTTCTTGTTTTTATTCTACTTTTGGGGTGGTTCGTACAGGCAGTCCGTAGGGGAAGTCCATTGTCTGGTCTGTCGGGTAGACCGTGGACCCGCTTTATGGTTGGCGTCCGTATACCGGGGGTCAGTGTTTTTGGGTTACTGACACCCCACCCCTTCTCGGACCCCCATTACGGATCGGGCCAGTGGATCAGTGTTTTCTGGTTATCTGCACAACACAGCATCGCAAATCGCAAAAAAACGAAACAACAAAACATTAGCTAATGTTCAACAACACTGCTGGCTGCAAGGGTCCTGAAGCTAGGAAGGGTGAAACACCGAAACACCGGAATGGTCTAGAACAAATGCACAGAAAAGTGGAGCAAAGCGTGGCCACGGTCAAAATTCCATTACCTTCTTAGTTTATATAGAATTATTTGAGAGTTCTCAAAGGTTTTGGGGTTTATTTTTTTAAATACAGCCTACTTTTTTATTTGGAAGAATAGAATTCGCGCTCGCTCTCTCATTGATAGTTAAAATTATCGGAAATTAAAAACTTGTGTTATAAAAAGGCGATTTTGGCACTTTTTGCCTGTTTTTAGGTTGCAGAAGATAGCTGTCGCTGCAATAAATACATCCTTTGCTGAAGATTTGTAAAGCAAGTTTTATTCTTTCTTTTATGTGGCCGAGATTCCTTGGGTTTTTCAGAGGACGCTTTGAAAGTCAGAATTTTCTCTGAAATTCCCGGCACCTAATTTGCATATTGTCAGGGTAACGAAACACTGACAGGTGAACGAAAAGTGCTTTATATATTAAGTTTTATAAGCAACAAACATTACAAGAAATTGTGTAAAAAAAAATTGTTGAAAAGGGAAAGAATCCTCAAAAAAATCCACAGCACTATTCTAGGAGGAAACGCCAAACTACCTAATTAACTTTCAGGGATATACAAAGAAGTTCTATAATGTTAGTACAAAAATTCAAGAATGAGGTAAAAATATAAAAACCTTTAACTGAAAATCTATCACAGAGGATGCTTATCTTATATCAGGAGGGAGGGGGTTCCATTCTTTGACTGTTCTATTCGTGAAATTTAATTCTAATAAATTAGTCCTTGAATGAAAGGGTATAATGTTCGTAGTATCCAAACTCCTCAAAGCATATCCCCTGTCAACATCCCCAGAGAAACAAACCCTAGAGTCAAGGGCCAGGTGAATATGATCATTTATCACCTTTTATTATTCAACTTTCATACACTGTACGAATTCTGATTCTCTGGCTGGTTGATTTGTGCCACGTAACACTGGGTTGTGACGAAACAACCTCCTTGACGTCATTATTGTGGTGTTATAGCCGTGGTGTAAATTCTATACACCACTATCATTACACCATGGCTTCGGCTGACTCAAAGTTTGGCGATTTTTGTTTGCAGTGTATTCAATTTGAATAATAAAAATGTTAACGCACTCATTGCTCGTGAATTATCGGGCTTTACCTGCACTCGTTCACTAACAATGAACTCGAAACTTTCAATACCGCACTCGGCGGCCTCGTGCGGTATTGAAATTTCTCGTTCATTGTTAGTGAACTCGTGCAGGTAAATCGCGATAATTCACTCGCTGAGTGCGTTAACCTGTAATTATAACATAGATTGAACCCTGCGCGCGCTCTGATTGGTCAAAAACCTATGTTTTATCAGAGTATAAAACAGAGAAAAAGCGTGTTTTATTGTTTTGCGCGCGAAAAAATCTATATCATAAAGCAAATGAAGAAGCCTAAGCCTTGTATTACACTGTGATAAAACACTCCAGTCATTTGAGAACACTCGAGAAATGTAGAAAACACTCGCCTGCGGCTCGTGCTTTCTACATTTCCGTCGTGTTCTCAAATGCCTGTCGTGTTTTATCACAGTGTAATACACGGCTTAGGCTTCTTTATTTATTAAGTAAAAGAAAACAACATGAGTAATGTACCTCCTACTTTGTAAAAATAATAAGCAGAGCTTACGAAGCCTGATGATGTCAGCATTTCAGTCATATATTTTTTAGGAGAGCAAAAATATAACTTTCATTTTCCCCTCTTTAGAACACTTGGCAGGGGGTGCAACACCACTTTTGTGGAGAACACACTTGGGCGGAGTCAGCTCCCAAGCATGGCCTTCATGTTGAAGAAGAGTCACTGTCAAAAAGCCCTTATCAAAATCTTCAAAGGCAACTGCTGCGTTACGTTACGTGATAGTATATGTGCTACATAGGCAAATGTAGCACAGGAGTCCTCTATGCAAAAGTGTGATGTTACTCTCAAGGATGAAAACTAAGTTCATTAGTGTACCAAAACCTTTCTATCCATACCAAGTGATATGATTGAGCATTAATTTGGTTTGAGTACTGTCTTAAAGTTTTTATTGACCAATTTCAAATAAAGCCGTTAGTATAACCAATTTTCAAGTACCATCGAAAAACATAATCGTGAATATAGCTTTCTCCTTTACTATGTCGTCTAGGTAGGGAGCAGATGTCGATAAACAAAGAAAGAACTATATTTTCATAATCATTTCTTTTGTCTGGTACTATTTTTCCTAACATGCAAGTTTTCTTTAGAGGTTTGGGGGTCTGGACAAGTTCTGAGTAGTGACCAAAATGCTTTGCCAGCCATTATGGAGTCGTTGGTTAAAAGACTTGTTCTTTATTCCCAAGGACACTACATCTCTCTTTTCCTCTGAATAATGAGCTCAAAAAAACTCAACATGTTACTTTCTAAACCCTTCAGTCCAAATAATGTTCAAACGCTGATGTTTCGTTAGAGCATTTCAATTTCATTTATATTTTTTATTTGCCATTAACCACACAAGAAAAGAAAAAAAAAACACAATACACTAGAAATTTATTCATCTAAGTAATGTTCAAGAAACGTAATCTTTAAAATGTTCGGGCATTCGTCTTGCTCTCACTGATCTGCGAAGTGTAGGAGATTCTACTAGTGCAAGTGCAGGTGTTTCTACTGGTTCAACTGTATTTGATTCATCGGTTCTAGCGGTAGGTGATTCAGCTGTAGGGGATGCTCGGGCATGTTTTAAGGGAGCTTTTTTGGTTACAGTGCGCTCTGTATTTTGGGCGGTAATCATGCTTTCTATGTTATGTGTAATCTGCAACGGCTCAGGCTTAAATGGTACAGACATGTTATTCTGTTGTGTTTTCTGCCAATACTTTCAATGTTTGTTACCAACACTCAGGACTGTCATTTTGACATTCTCTACTTGCACAAATCCCGTAATACACCTCTTTTACCCCCCCCCCCCCGAAAAAAAAATTGCATAGGCATTGTTTTAGATTACTCTTGGGACATGTTCATGTCCCAGGAGAAATTGCAAACAATGAGTATGCTTAAGAGGTGCATTATGGTATTGTGCAAGTAGTGAATTGCTGCGGCATTTGTCTCCATGCGTTTTCATCTCTTGCTTTTTGCTCTTGCCTTGAATGACGGCTGTCTTAATTACTTTTCCTACTGTTTTCATAAGCCTCTCTGCTTCTCCATTTGCTCTGGGTCATTCAGGAGTTATTCTGTTATGCATGGAACCAAGTTCGAACATCCGAAAGCTTTCACTGTTAAATAGTGGACCATTCTCTGTTCTTAACAAGTAAGGTATTCATTGCCTGGCAAATATACTGTCAGGGTGAGGAATCACTGCCTTTGCTGATGTTGACCTCAAGATTTCAACTTCTGCTGTATACCGACTGAAGTCATCTGTCACAACTAGCAAGTAATCTCCACTTGGAAAGGAGTGACAAAAGTCCAGGGATAGCTCTTGCCACGGACCCAGTGGCAGGAGGGACATGTGTAGAGATTCTTACACTGGCTTTGGATCATGGTTTGCAGCTTGACACGGTAGGCATCCTTTGACCACTCCCTCCACGATTCTGTCTATCCCTGCAAACGAGACTGCGTCTCACTGAAAACGCTTCGTCTTGACAATCCCCTGGTGAACAATGAGAGGTAGCATGATCATTCGACCTCACAACTTCTCAGGAACTACTATTTGGATTTCTCTCAGAATTATGCCATTTGATACTGACAGCTACTATTTGGTCTGTTGATACTGACTGACATCTTTTCCAGTCTCGTGCTACTTTTGAGTTGCTATCACTCTTGCTAGATTCTGCAATGTTTCACCAGCTGTTGTCGTATCTTTCACTTCTTGAAGCGTAACGGCAGGGAGAACAGGATTTTTGGTTACAAAGTTGAAATAGGCATCATTTCTTGATGAATGATGGGAAGCTAGCAATCGTTTGGAATCCGGATGACGGCTCATGAAATCAGCTGGATTGTTTGCTCCTGGCTTGTAAACAACATTGGTTTTATACGGCTTAAGGCGTACCTCTAACGGCTTGTGGTCTGAATGACTTGGAAGGATGACCCAAAGAGGTACAGGTGGAAGTGTTCAATTCCCCAGACCACTGCAAGAGCCTTTCTTTCGGTTTGACTGTAGCGACTTTCGCAATCATTGAGTGAACGGCTGCATACGCTTTAATGTTCGTTCCTCCATCTGTTGTGACTTGAGTGAGAATTGTTCTCAGCCCAACTGGACTGGCGTCAACAATTAACTCTGTTTTAAGTGGAGAATTGAAATACTTCATGACTTCTGGAGTTTCCATGCAAGCTTTGAGGCAGTCAAATGCATGTTGTTGTTTCTTGTCTCCACACCCACTAAGCACGTTGATGTGTAAGTTGATGGATTGGAGCAGAGATTGAAGCAAAGTCCTTTAAGAAACGTACTGTCTCGTTTCCAGTGGTGATTTCGGTTAACGGCTGTATTTGACACGTACGTAATGGAGAGTGATACGGTAAGTGTATTCTTCATCGATAGATTCATCACCATCTTATTCGTCTACTGCATTGGAATTTGATATGCTTCGGCTCTTTTGCGAAAATTAGGCCTTTTTTTGTGACAGTGTTTGTGAGGGTAGTTTTCTCCACACCCGTAACACTTTTTATTTCAGACTTCAGCTTTTCCTCTTCTACTGTTTGGACTTACGCTACTTGGGCTAACTTTTCCTGTTCCTCGATGCCTCTGGCTTTCCTTTCACACATTTGTGGAACACAGCCATAGTCGAGTAATGCTTTGAGACTCATGTCTTCCCGGACAGCTCTTCACCATAATCGTGAAGATAAATGGGACATGACTAGTGTGACTTGCCTTCTTCGTCTTCGTTGTAAGACTCGCAGGTTTGAGCCAGACGCGTCAGTCGTGTGCAGTTAGAAACTAGCGATTCACCGGAACTCTTGTTTACTTTTGGCTGAAAATAACCATGGAGCTTATTTCAGGAAGCTGGTAACCCCTTAAACTAATCAAATCGTTTTTCAATGTATTGTAACTTCTAAATTGGAAATAAAGTGATGTTGTTGTTGTTTAATTATTAGAACAATAGCTGTGCACGTGCGATAAAATTCTTACCACACATCTTAGCGTCCTCTGCAAAACAACAACGTCAAATGACCCAGTTCTGCGTTGTCTGGAGAACGTGAACCCGGCTATTTTTTTAATTTTTTATTTCGGATTTATAGATGTGTCCCGGATTCCGTTTCGTGATACCTTTGACAGAGATAAACAAAATAAATGACAATAATTGCGGGCCCAAGAGAGGCCCTCAACCCTAATCTTGACAGTGACGCGGGTTGCGTATTACGCGTGCGCGCCAGGTTTATAAGAGGGACACTGAAACCGGACAACACAAGAAGCCGTTTCGGTCAAAAAATCCCAGAATTGTTGCCTCATCAGAGCTAAACCTAGAATGGGAACATCTATTCCAAACTTTCCTTACATGATTTAGACGAAAAAATGACCTCGGCGGGGTAGAAAAGAGAACGAAAGAAAAACAGAACAGACAGCATATATTAAAACAGCACGGAAGCGAAAATAAAGCTTGCTTCTGGATAATTTCACCCTTTAAAGCCAGCAAATGGTCCCAAATTACTCTCTGTATCCTTACAATGTCCTGACTTCTATCTCTGAAAGAATTTGCCTCAATTTTGAGCAAATAAACACTCCTCCGGGACCGGCGCCTTCTTCTTGAATATTCAAAACAAGGTACGCATTACCATCTTCTCTGTTCCCAACATCTTAACAAAAGCTCTTCAAGTGCTTTTAGGCCCGCACTTTCTAACCTGTGGTTACTACTAGTAATAACAAACTATTATCGTTTGTCTCACGATGAAGTCACTTAGGATGTAAACCGCGACGTTTCGACTGCGTACTGCTAGTCTTCATCAGGCGATGAGGTCGACTGCTTACGCGAAACCTTATAAAGCATGATGCTCCACTGTGATTGGTTGGTTTTCAAGAGCTGTGCTTGGCACGTTTCGATCTTCGCTGTTCCGGTTGGCTGTTCCCTCAGCAGTCCTTCTTTTTTGCAGGTCTCCTGTTGTTGTGTTTTTTGATCGTGGACATACATGCTTCTGAAATTTCAATTCCACTATCCCTGTTGATGTTGTTAGGGTAAAGTCTTATGTGAATCGCCTCTCTGACCCTGCGTGTGTACCAATGTGGATCACGATCAATAAACTTTGCCTCGTCCCAAAGCGGATAGTGTCCGGTGTTGTGAGCGTACTCTGAAACGGCTATAAAATGTTTAAGCATGCAGCAACCGGAACGATGATCCTGCTGGTATACGTTGGATCAATGTAGTGATCTAATCGGCTTCACAAATTAAATGAAGAATACAAGGGCAGAACCGACACAACGTAGAATGATTTTTTGAAGGTGTACTATATTTCGGCTGGCCAAACCAGCCTTCTTCAGGTACAATAGGAATTTTATATTGGGACGTGTTTTTATGTAGCATATTACCGGAAATAGGTGAAAATAGTTGACAGTGTAAATTAAAGATAAACATATGGTGAAATAAAATAATAAATTTACATCATAAAAGAAAACAATTAAAATGTTTCTTCACGGATGTTAAGACCGTCAGGATCTAGTGTTCTAAAACGGCGGAGTTCTGGGTACGGGCTAGCCGGATGTCTCGGTCGTGCTACTTTATCCTCTCTTGCATAGGTCTTCCAGTCTCGCCGATGTAAACTTTGCCGAATTCACAGGGAATTCTGTGAACCGAAGCCGTTTTGTTTGGTCAGATCGGCAGGTTCTTCAGGCCGTACTAGGAGCAGCGGAGCATCATGCTTTATAAGCTTTCGCGTAACCAGTCGACCTCATCGCCTGGTGAAGACTAGCAGCAGTACGCAGTCGAAATGCCGCGATTTACATCCTAAGTGACTACACGTGAGACAAACATTAGTTCTTATTATTACTCTATTATTATTATTATTATTATTATCACTTTACTACGATGAACAACAGCAATCTTTTTCATGACATAAAATAATTGACTTAAATTATAAGGTACCGCAAGATTCGTAGGTAAAAATAACTTTTCTTTTTTTTATCGACGTTGTCCTCGACGTCGCCGTCGTGGTTTTTTAAGCTCACTAATTAATATCGAGTTTTAAGAAAACCAAGGCAACAACAACGAGAAAGTCGCTAAACAAAAGGTTTAATAAGCGGAACAATACCTGTACATGTGCGTAATAACTCTTTGTACATTTCTTTGCGTTGTCTGGAAAACGTGAATTACGTTAGCTAATTTTTAAACTTCTATTTCAAAGTTATCGCTCTGTTCCAAATTTAGTTTCGTGACAGTGATAAACAAAGTAAATGACTCAAGAGTGTCGCGAGATTCTTAGGTAAAACATAAATTCATTTTTAGTGCAGAGTGCACTATTGGGATGGTTTGGGGGTTGACCGCGCTAAAGCACTATGCCACTATGCCACTATGGAACTATGGCAATAAGGTGTAAACTTTAATTTAGACTAGATTTGAAGGGGTGGGGTAGGTACCTTTAATTGCTACCTAAAACATACTACACTTACATCACTTTGGGAGTAACATCACAAAACTATATATGGTTCCAATATTCCCTTGTTATCCTTGTGGTACTATTCTCTTAATAACAATAGCAATTTGCTCGAAGCGCATGCGCAGATTGATTAGCATTAGTGTTAACTATTTGTTAGGTAACCGATACATTTCATACACAATTATACAAGGAATGTTAAGTGTTTTTCCTTGTGGTAGAACACAACATGTAAGACGCATGCGCTCTAGCACTGTCAGCATGATACAATCCGTTCTCGAGTTCAGATTCATGCATGCGATACCACGCTCTCGTCTTAGCGGGTGAGGGGAAGCGAATGGATCTCCTCAGCCGCTTGTTTATTTTTTCCCTCCATGAAAGAGAACAAGAAGTTCACAAATGTATTCACCCAAAACATTTCCGAGTTAGGGACATTAATTTAAAAGTAGTAATCATGGGCGTAGCCAGATTTTTCAAAGGGGGCGTCACACTGACTCATACAGAGATTACTCAACAGATTGTCACCTGAATATTGTGGGTTGTTTGCTTACAAAATGGCTTACAAAGGGGGGGTCACGGGCACCCCAGGACCCCCCCCTGGCTACGCCCTTGGTAATGTCTTAACAAAAGAAACTTCTCAAATATTTCTGCAGACACTGTGGCACTTACGGAAGCCGCAACTGAATTAAGTCAGTCTTTGAGGGGACTCATTCACCGATGTAAGATGTAATATCGGTCAAGTTGAAACATGTCTCGGTTGTATTAATCGATATCACTGTGTATTTGGAACTGGTTTATTGTTAACACCAACGGTGGCAACCTAATAAGAACGTGCTATTCCGAGGCACGACGTGACTATTTGATAAATAAATTAGTAACTGTTTATGGATGATATGAAAATTTGCCTCTTGAATGAAACAAAATCATTCCTTCTCCATTTTCATTTATAAGTTAATTACATTATCCTCATTTTTCTCCAGCAGGAAAAAAGCGAGCGTATTTTCCTTTTTTATCTTTTGAGAAAACAAGGGTATCATGTTACAAACTTTGCGAGGAAAACAAAAATATCAAGTTACAAATGTTCGCGTTGAAAACGCATCAATGAATTTAAAATGAACGAAATTCAACGTAAAACACCACAGTAAAATTTAAAACCGTCTTGACAAACAGTAATTGTAAGTTATTTTTGGACCTTGAACTAACAAGTTACATCCAAGCAGCAGATGACTCAAAACGTACTTACAGTCCTGCACAACACTCTGCACTATCTGAGATTGTCTCACTAGTTTTTTAATCGATGTTGTTTTTGGCGACCCCGTAGTAGCTTCTTAAACTAGGGAGTTTTAGCAATGACGACGACGACGGTGAGAGTGACCTCTTGTAAAAAAAGAATTTATATTTAACTTTTGAATGTCGCCACCCTGTAAATCTGTTCAGTACGCCTATCGCTCTAAAAACTTGCTTAGGCTAAATATGCACCGACTGCGTTCAGTTCTAAAAGAATATACGTATAATTAGCCATTGCGATTCGCGTTCTCCAAATTACATTGAATTTGGTCATTTCACGTTGTCGTTTTGCGGAGAGCGACAAGGAAATGTGCAAAGATTCAAAACGCTCGTGTAGAACCGTTGTTCTCCTCATTAAACCTTTTGTTTGGTGATGCTCTCGTCACCGCCGCCGTCGTGGCTTGCTAAAACTCCCTACTCCCTACTATTCGACGGTCATCGTGGAGACGCAACACGTGAACTCACGCCTTCAATCTAGAACTCTTTTCCCAAAGCTATATCCTCCGTTGACGCTCGCCTGATCGAGATGACCAGCTAGCTTATTATAAATACCCCTAAATTGCAGGTGAAACTCATTTGGTAAGTTTGAATCATGTTACTGGAGCTTCCCTACGGGAGCGAACAAGGGCACGTGTTCACTTGATCTCTTAAAACATAAACATTTTCAGAGGCAACCCTTGTTCTGTTGAAATAAATGACCACGTTCTCTTGTTGGAAAGTTTTTGATTTCCTTGTCAAGCACCCTTCTCAACAAACAGAGCAAGCCCAATTGTTATGCTATATTGAAGAGGGGCAGGATAAATAAGCATTTTCAAGGGCACACCTTGTCCTGTTGAAAAATATGAACATGTTCTCTTGTTCCCAAAACCCTGTATGGTTATGATCTTTCTTTCTGTTGCATATAAAAGGTTAGCTTTCAGTAGGTACAAACCTCACGTCCATGAAGAATCATCTGTGAAATGTCTGCCATGATACAGTCGAATTAACAAGCAGCAAGCTTTCTGTAATCAGCTGTTTTTTTCTTACAGGATGGGGTGACTGGCCCCACGCTCAACCCCCAACCTGGAGGACTAGGGAGGTGTAGGGACCATCCTTTGTCGGCTCTCTCACCCTAGGCAAATCCGGTACGATTGAACCTGCTAAGAGCTTGTCCCAGATGGCATAGCTCTTTTGATTAGCGAGACACTCAAGACCCCCGCTCAAACCTCACCACCACAACAAGATGACGTGCCCAAGGTGGAGCGAAATCCCAGTTACTACTTTAAAATTCCGTTCCCAATTGTTGGTTTTACACTTGCTTTCTGAAAACAAATGAGTCGAAGACTGCTGGAGAAGAAATATCCTGTTTCCATTTTCGAAAATGTTTATCCCTTTCCCAGTGGTTAGATCCCAGTGTCAGTGGAGTAAATCTCATTTCCCAATACATTATTTGTCTTTAGACGTCCTGCCAAATTGTAACGTGAATTCCTGTTCAAATGGCACGTACGGAAGATTACAACAGTACTATACAGCATCGAAGAGCATAAGTTAGTTGAAATTCTCTTTGTGAGTTGTTAGAATGCCGTTTTGTATGGGAACATAATTATTTCTCTGCTGATTCATGGTGTTGACAGCTTAAGTGTTAGGCATTGTAATCGGTCAGTGTTTATTGCTGTTTAAAAATTAAACTGATAGCGCTTCTGTGTTGCAATAAATCAGTATGAACAAACAGCTTCTTGGTATTAAGAAATGTTGTCTGTAGATCTTTTCGTATTATAAGCAAGAGCAATTGTTTTTCCTTTCTAAGAAAAGATTCTTTAAATATACTTTGGCTGTCTATCAAGAACTGCACAAAAGCTGTCACAAGCGTTTTAGGTATCGAAATGAGAACTGAAATTGCAACTTTCATTTCTTTTTATGGAACGTACCAGAACACTTATGAGGAACCTGAAGGAGCAAATGTGAAGTGGAATTTTCTCATTTTTCACAGAGAAATTTGGATTTAGACCTCAGCGAGGGATAAACCCTAAAAAGCCCGCGCGTACTTTCGACGAAGAAGCCAGTCGGCCCAAGTGGTGTGTCTGACTAATTTTTAAGGGACATATCTATACTTATTTGATCAGGCGACAACTAGTTAGGCCATTTTCGATATATTGAAACTCTTAATTAGCTCCGAGGTTTAGGGGAATAAACCGAAACAGTCCACATTGGGGATAAGCGATAAATAATTAATTGTTTTTATTCCCTTAAGCCTCGGGGACAAATTAGAAATTTTGATATATCGAAATTGGCGTATTAACTACAAACGTAAGAAATCAAACAATCGTTTGGCTGTCGAACACTGACGTTTTTTGTGTTTGTATTCATTGCGCAATCTGATCGGCTGAATGAACCAGCTGGTAAACTCGGTTTTAAAATGCGCGTCAATTGCAAATGATTTTACCACTGAATGGTTTTATGAATAAGTAACTATTTTGGCAACCATTGTTATTCAGTCGAAGGCTTAAAACAACAGCTCACTCGCTCAAGACGCGCCATTTTCAAACGCGAATCCAACCAGCAGTTTTCAAACTTAAAAGGACAGTGATTTCCGATGACCAATTTGTAAACTTTTAACACATTCTTGTCAAGAGAAGATCAATTTTTCATAAACCGTGTGTAGGTCTTCTAAAATTAGTAGACCGACTTTTTTTTTAGAAATTTGCTTTTGAAAACGGCCTCCATACAAGAAAGGCCAATTTTCCCTTATTTTCAAGTGTAAAAGGACAGCCCTTCCACTTAATCAATCTTCCGTATTTTAGTCTTAAATATAGTTACAACATTT
>JAHPZR010031148.1:20000-23593 GCA_019787425.1 Platygyra sinensis
AGAACATAAAGTAAACCTCATAGCTGTGGACCGTTTCACACGTTTTGTCGAGAAAAGAAAGACTTTAAAATCTTGAACAACATTTTTGAAAGGCTGTTTTGTTTTGTGTTTTAGTCGAGTAAAGAAGGATTTTAAATCTTAAAAAATTGGAAAGGTGCAGCTATTCAGATGACCGGAACAAAAGGTTGTTTTTACTGTCACGTAAATAGGAACAAAATAAAAACAAATAATAAGAAAATTTGATATTTTAGAAGATAAATAAAGACGCGTCTTTACGCTTTAGGTCTGTGCTGTATCCAAAACAAACATTTGAAGAATTATTTTTCATAAATTTACAAAGACAGTATGTGGCGCCATATTAGTGCACCTCCATTGTTCATAAAATGTGGATCTTTTTTTACAGTATTTGCCCCATAGGCATAAGCCACACATTTTCGGATGGATCTACAAATTGTTAGTTAAGAGGAATATAAAAGGCCATAGCATAATTAACTGTCCAAAAGGAATTTGAACCCGATGAATTGAAAACGTTTTGTGCGACGTGGATATAAAAACCCCACATTTTACAAAAAATGGATTAGCTCATTAGCGCTTTTGCTACCTAGGAATTTTGCATTTTTTTTTTCACCTTGAATATTACCCCCAAAGAGGCCACGCTCTTGACAATTGCGAAGCTTCACAAGGTCTTTAAATTGTTATAGTCAATTTATATCTAGTGTGATACCTTCTCCACGTAAAGTAGTATGTTAATGAGATGTAAAAATGTAAACAATGGCACCAGCAAAGATTCGTCAATATGGCGGCCGGAAAATAGTGTGAATATCTGGAGCTTACTTAGTTATCTAAGACATTGATTGAGTGTACTGCACGAACCTACATGCACACACTATACCAATACTTTTATTTCACCAAAGGCTAAAAATCACGAGAGAAGTATATAGTTTTCGTCAAACGCGAACGTAGCTTTGTTTCGCACTGCTTGGTCATTTCACGTTCTTGTTTTCCAGATTCATAACGCATGAGCACAGCTATTGTTTTGCTCATTAAAACTTTTGTTTGGTGACGTCCTCGCTGCCGTCGTCGTCGTAATCATACGGTTTCGAGTTTAACTTGGAATTAATTTGCACGAGCTGAGTGAGTTTTTCAAAACTAACAAACGCAAATTAATCTCAAATTGAACGAGAAAAAAGGTATGATTACTTATCAATAATACAAACATGAAAAAATTCGCGCGGAAAAAGTGCCGGAATATGTTTTTTGAAGGAATTTTTTTCGCATTGGAGAACTTTTGTCAAAGTTTCCGTACAAAATTTTTGTCATTGCTTTACACTGATATCATTGGCCGAAAATATTTCTCATTGTCTTTCTGCAAATCATAATCCATAATTACGATGTGTAATTTGCACCGGTGTTACACTTATTGCACCGGTGTTACCCTTGAACTACACTGCTCTCAGCCAATCAGAATCGAGTAATTTTTTCATGTGTATTCTAATGTTAACCGAAAACTAAATTTAATTTAGAATTTTCACAAAATAAAATTGTACTTGCCAGGGCGCTTCGTGTGAAAAATAGTTCTGAACAAGTGTACCTCGCAAAGGTGTGTCCTTGTTTTCTCGAAAACACACGGAAAATGTGCTTGTTTTCTTTGAAAAAATGAAAGTAAGTTAAATATCTGACGAGAAAAATGGAAGAGACACTATTTTACTTTTCTCTTATCGAAGATGAACAAGAACTAATTTAATTATCAGATGGTCACGGATTACCACTTTCTTTTTGGGTTGTCACGCACCTATTTTTCTTAACAATAAAACAATTCAAAATTAATACACAACCATAATGATTGATACAATTGAGAAGCGTTTCAACGATTTTTCGCTTTTATTAGGTGCACTTCCCTAGTTTGTCTTGTCACAACTGAATTTACAATTTGCGGAATATTGAAGCCACTAACTCGGCAACTCCTCGGTGTCTCATCCTGCTTAGGGTACACATGTACCTTCCCTAACTCAAGCACCACCACTTCCTTACCACTAGATTAATTGATTAATCGAAGTTAATTGATTATCGTATGGGGTCCCTGGCAGCTAGTCACTCATTTATGAGTTTTCGGACCGTAGGCCTTTTGAGATAAGACACGCTTCGTTTTTAAAGCAATAATAATAAGATAATAAGAACGAACAATAATAGTACAAAAAGAGTTACCTAAATAACCTCATAGCATAGTAATATTTTGAATAAAGGTAAGAAGAACTTAACGAGATTTAAGCTTTCAAGCTGACCCCGCAAGAGAAAATTGAACTTAAAGTTATCCATTTTTCAATTAAAACGGACGATTCGCGCTAGTTGAAAACACAGGGATTTTAAAGCATTCTTACGATGTTTCACATTAATTTTCTCGAGAATGCTTGGGAATTTTATCGCGGGGTCACCTAGAAAATTGAAAGACTGTGACATGTTTTAAAGGGAACCTCCACTCTTACCAAACAATCACTTTAAACCGCGGGATATAGTATTTGCAATAACGTTAGTTTTTTTTTTTTTTTTTCCAGAAGCGTGTCTATAGTGGAGAAAAACGAATTTCGGAATCGCGTATTCAAATATTCAAATTTCCTGGGCGCCGCCATCTTGAATAATTTTGATGTGTCTTGGTTGCTCTATTGTTCTGAGACAAAGAGCTTTTGTCTAATAACAAAAGGACAACCATTTCACGTCACAATTATTCAAGATGGCGGCGCCCGGGAAATTTGAAAACAAAAATACGCGATTCTATATTTTATTTATTTAAGGTAAACGCGCTTTGTTAGTTTAAACTTTAAACAAATTTGATTCCTAAAATTATTTCGTGAGATTTAAAGTGAACTTTTTTTCAGAGTGAAGGTTCCCTTTAAATAATATTGAAAATGTTACCTTGCTGTGAGGAGATTTTTAGTAAATAATTTTGGCACTTATTGCTCGAACTTTGAGCGGAAACCGTCTTAAATGTTTAAGCTGGCTTTGTCCAGTCCCATTTATTTTTTGCTTTTCGAGACACCAATCGTAACACTTTGGTCTTCTTGCACACGTGATGTGGCAACGCATGGTTTGGGGTCATTTTGCAATTTATGTCCGTTGGCTCTTGAGCTGGCGTTACATATCTTCGCTACACAGTTCTGACGAGCCCCAAGAAGGCGAAATAGCTGTGTACTGTTGCGATCCTGCTTTATCGGTTCTTGTGGTGTTGGTATCTGGAAATGTTTTTCACGCGCGAAGTATATATAAATAGCTGTTTTAAATTTCAACGGTTACTTTTGAAAATGTATGTGGAGTACATACGAAACGTCAAGTCAAAATGAACAAGTTCAATATGTTTATCACTGCTGTTTGTGTCTTATTTTTGATCAGCCTTGCATTTAATTGTCTTTATTAAAGTTTACACCTTAGGGAAATAGGGCCATAGAGCCATAGCACCATAGCTCCTCAGTGCCTTAGCGGGAGGCAGTCCCCAAAACAATCCATATAGTGCACTCTACACTAAAATTGACGAAACGGTAAAGAAATGAGTACATAGAGTTCACAAACAAGTGACATTAAACAAACGCCCAAACACAAGG
>JAHPZR010031149.1:0-12500 GCA_019787425.1 Platygyra sinensis
CCGATGGCTGAAACAGAGAGCACAGCACGGGATGAAGATGGTTTTGAGGTTTCTGCTTCGCAATTTTGAAACATTTGACCCAAAATAAACATACCCTGTGACTCAGGAAAACGCAATGGAAAAGAGCTTATTGTCAGCAGCAAATATGGCAGTGACGTGACAACTGCACGAAGGCAACAAGCTTTGCTAGATTCCGACCAAACAGGTAGCGAAATAAACAAATCCTTAACCAAGCGAATGCTTCGATAAAATGCATTATATTAACAAGGCAGAAATTATACTTGAGACGTAAAACAACGACAGAAAACACAAACTGAGTAGTCACTGTATATGATTAGAGGCGTTATTTTTGTAAAAATTTTCACATAAGCTTACATGCAGTATTGTAGCCCTCGCTTGCAAAGCAGCGATCTCCGGTCAAGTGAACCTCAGCAACTTCGTATCATCGCTCACCCGACAGAATGATCAGTTAGAAGATTGCTCCAATGCTCGGATTATAACAAGTACTAGTGGGAACAGTCCGTCTTTCCAATGTTCACGCTAGTTCGGCCAATCTTACTGTAAGCTGCTGCAAGGCGTAATAACTGTCCCTCCTTTCAAATACAACTCAGCATTTGCATTTTCATCTGCAATCTTTGAGCTCCAAGTTTTCATCAGAAAAGTGCACGTTTGCATGAGCCACAGTGTGGCCAGATTCCTCTGGACTAGAAACCCTTACCCGCCTTTAGATCCGGATTAGACTATTAAAAAAGAAAACTTTGAAGGCGTCGTTCTTCTCTCGGAAGCCACTCGAACTGAGAGCTTAGCTTGGTCTCGGTTCTGATCGACAGCTCTCGTCTCGTCAGCGAATCAAATTATTCAACAATCTAACAAGGATTGTGACTGACTTATTTTAGTGTGCTCTATCAGAAACAGAGCGGGGCTGACGCTACTTCCACTTCTTTGGAAATAAAGCTGGGGTTTTGAAAATTTAACGAATGCGAGGGGAAATTATTGAATAATTTATTGTAAAACAAAATAAAGAAGCTTCGATCGTGCTCTGTCTGTTGTAAAGCACTTAAGAGTCCGTGACTGAAAAAGCGTGTCAGACCTTGGAAACGGGGGTTGGCCAAATTCAATGAAACTTGAGTGAGGACATTGACCTTGATGAGCTATTACTAGATCCAGCCTTGTTTGTCTTCGTTCTATCTTCTTTCACTTTTTCAGGGGTTGGATGGGGGGGAGGGTCCTATCTATTTGGGTCTCAGAGTACAAAGAAACACCCACATGAGAGGTAACTTTCAAGTACCATTACAATAAATGTAGACAGCTCAGAGCATATATAATGGTATAGGATGTTTGAACTAAGAACCTACTTTTAAATTGTTATGGCCTTAGGGAATATAATTATTGGGAGGAGATATACATGACACTAAGTTTACTCAAAGTTCGACCCCCCCCCCCCCCCCTGAAAACACGAAAAATAGCCCAACTTCAAAACTCCATAATTTTTACCTGTATCCTATTAAGAATTAAGACACACGTCCCCTAAGGGCATCTTTAATCCAAAACAGTATAGAAAAATTTTGGTTATGAAGGATTTGCTGCTTTCCCCGCATCATTATTATGCAACACTTTTGCAAAATGACCTTCATTTGCATAAACCTAATTTTGACTTAAAAAATCACTGTAAAATCAGATAACTTTTAAGGGAAAGAGAATGTTTCATAAATTTGAAAGAGTGATTTCGTGTAAGCAAAATTAAAGGAAAATGTAATTACTTCGCCACGAGTCAGAAAACGCTTTTGGCCAAGCCTGATGTGGGACTTGTATTTAAACTTATACACTACTGGCTATACAGTTATTACAAAATCAGTTAATCATAATATATATCTAGTGATATCTTAAACACTTAAGTAAAGTTTTCTGAAGCAAAATAAGTAAAATATCTTGCAATCATTCCTCATTTGTCCGTGTTGGTATTGAGGACTGGTTACAATTTTAGCACCAGTCTCCATGCGTCGAACAACAAACAGAACTTGCAATGAGATAGCTGAATTCGATGATGACTTCTGCTCGTTTGAAAATAACTCAGACCCTTGTAGTGCTGTAAAATAAGCGCTACATGACGAGGCCATTATGTCGCTAATGTCCTGCACATCGGATATGGAGCCATGGCTCAAAAATTAGTATAAAGGTTCCGGAAGTATCGGGCATTAGAGGTTGACCAAAGGCCGGTGCAAGTGGAGTAAAACATTCTTACAGTGTGACAGGAGAATCAGCTGCAAACTAGTCAGATTCTTTTATACCAGGGTCTTCTTATACATAGTAAAATGATGCTTAATTGACAAGCACGATAACAACGTTTATCCGGTTTTTCACCAGTTTATTCATTCAATTCCCTTAAGTTTGCTTCAAATTAGCAAGTTACTTTACAGTTAATGAAACCGATGAAAAACGATCCGTTTGGCAGGAAATTACTCAAAGTCTGCCAATTAACCTCCTAATATCTATTTATGGATTCTTGATCAGCCTAGACTTCAGAGACTTTTACAAAACACTACAACCTCTTGTGTGCTGTTGATCCGTGGTTGTGACAAGACCGTGGAGCTCTGTTTATTTTGATTCCAAAAATGGCCAAGTTTTGCTTCATTACCCTTTCCCAAAAAAGCCACACATATAAACACATAATTAAGGATTCTAATGTTACAAAGCAATTTGAGTAAGTACTCTTACCCATTACCCGGCTCTGATCTCTTAGCCAAAATGTTTGTGGTTATCCCCCCCCCCCTGTAAAATCTTCACAATATTCCGGCGAGAAGATGGCCTGTTTACAGCTCAGGTGTATGTGTTTAATTTTCAAT
This sequence comes from Platygyra sinensis, assembly GCA_019787425.1. NCBI lineage: Eukaryota > Metazoa > Cnidaria > Anthozoa > Scleractinia > Merulinidae > Platygyra > Platygyra sinensis. The sequence goes on from JAHPZR010031149.1 coordinate 2,844, forward strand.
TGTGGCAACCCTTCTCCAGGTATTTATTTGTAAATGGTATTGCTAGAATGGATACTCCAAAATATGAGTGAGTGAGGACGCTTCTGTGACAACAAAAACAGGTACAAGCAGAAAACGACACCTATTTAATTAGACGAGATTAGCTGCTGGGTCGGGACTGATCTATAGTTGATCTAGGTCTACCAGTAAGCCCGCGCTCGAAATGGTTAGCTTTCACTAAACTGTTCTCGTTGACAAGCTTAAATTTTGTTTTTTTTTTTCAAGCAAACTTAAGGGGAATTGTATGAGTAAAAACTGGTGACAAAACCGGATAAACAGTTTTATCATACTTGTCAAGATGCCTTCATTTTCACCATGTATAATAAGACGTGGTTTAATAGAATATGACTTAGTTTGAAGCTGATGTCCCGGCACACGTAAAGGCCGGTACACACCGAAGGAGCTTGATCCTGAAACACGCTCCAGAAACACGCTTCCTAGATAAGTACTCCAACCAGTACACACGAGGTCACGACGAGGAAGCTGACTTGATGAAACAAACCCGATTGGGACATGGAAACTAGTTATATAAATACCAACATGCAGCGAACAGCTCTGGATTGAAAAGAAAAAAACTGGCTCTTTTTAATGACGATGATTGCTTCAGGATGAAGAGACTTCTTCTAAAATTGTTTCAAGAAAAGTGTGGGCACGCAAATGGCTTTCACGGAGACCAGAAAAAGGAGTCTTTTATACACTATTCAAGGAACTATCGTTGGAGGACTCGGGTGGATATTGAGAATTCATGAAAATGCCATATGAACTTTCTTCGCTTTTTTTATTGTCAAATAGTAGTAGTAGTAGTAGTAGTAGTAGTAGTAGTAGTAGTAGTAGTAGTAGTAGTAGTAGTAGTAGTAGTAGTAGTAGTAGTAGCAGTAGTAGTAGCAGTAGTAGTAGCAGTAGCAGTAGTAGTAGTAGTAGCAGTAGTAGTAGCAGTAGCAGTAGTAGTAGTAGTAGTAGTAGTAGCAGTAGCAGTAGCAGTAGCAGTAGCAGTAGCAGTAGCAGTAGCAGTAGCAATAGCAGTAGCAGTAGCAGTAGCAGTAGCAGTAGCAGTAGCAGTAGCAGTAGCAGTAGCAGTAGCAGTTGCAGTAGCAGTTGCAGTAGCAGTAGCAGTAGCAGTAGCAGTAGCAGTAGTAGTAGTAGTAGTAGTAGTAGTAGTAGTAGTAGTAGTAGTAGTAGTAGTTGTGGTAGTAGTAGTAGTAGTAGTAGTAGTAGTAGTAGTAGTAGTAGTAGTAGTAGTAGTAGTAGTAGTAGTAGTAGTAGTGGTGGTGGTGGTGGTGGTGGTGGTGGTGGTGGTAGTAGTAGTAGTAGTAGTAGTAGTTAGTAGTAGTAGTAGTAGTAGTAGCTGAGTTACGTGAAAATAATTGGCTGAATTACGTGAAATTAAAGAATCTACCTCTACGTCTTTGGCCGCCATTTTGAAAGTCAGTTCGCAATGAGTTGTGTGTGAATAAAATAAGCCAATCTGATTGGCCAACTAGAGACACGTCATTTCACAGCAAGCAAATTTCAGTACACACCATTAAGCTTGCTCCTGAAAAAGACTCGTGCAACAGATTTGCCCCTGGAACTTGCTCCCTCATATCAAACCAGTTTGATATAAGGGAGCAAAACTCGGGTGCAAAGATTTTGTTGCGCAACATATTTTTTTCAATAGAAATGGTTGGTGCAAACGAGGGAGCTTTGCTCCGGAAGCGTGTTGCAGAAGCGTGCTGCGGGAGCAAGTTCCGTCGTGCGTACCGGCCTTAAGAATGTTTCACTCACTTGTCCGGGCCTTTGGTCAACCTCTAATGCCCGATATTCCGGAACCCTTATACTTATTATGGAGCAATGGCCCCATATCCGACATAATGGCCTCGTCATGTAGCGCCTATTTTACAGCACTACAAGGGCCTGAGTTATTGCCAAATGAGCAGTAAGTCATCTTCAAATTCAACTATCTTGTTGCAAGTTTTGTTGTTGTTCGACGCATGGAGACTGGTGCCAAATTGTAACCAGTCCTCAATACAAACAAGAATTTTAAAAAAAAATTAAAACCGCGCTTTTTTAACTCTTTTTCGCTCACAAAAATATTACGTAATATTTAGCAACAACGTTTTGCGAGAAAACATTATCCGGAAACAATTTAAAAGATGGTTAGGACTTGTTCCCATATCTCAAACCACCCTTGGATACCTTGTGATGCGTACACAAAGTAAATACTGATTATAGGCCTAAGCACTGAAAATACTGATTAGGGTTAGGGTTAATACAAGGGGATAGTGGTTAGCTTCTTTATAGCGTTGGGGTTTCCGATTAGGTACTTAAATTAAACCACCCGTTTGTAGTGTATCGTCGGTGGTCTAGTGGTTAGAGTGGACAACTGCCGAGCTAGCGTCCCGGGTTCAAATCCACTTCATCCCAGCGAAATTTTTTATTTTTTTTTTTCCGTTTAAAATTGAAGAAACTTGCACTTTGACAACATTTGTTGAGCAGAAACTAAGTCTCTGTGTCAAGAAACTTAGAAATTTCATGCGAGTCTACGTGAATAGGGAGAGGGCAGTTTGAGATATGGAAACATTCTTTGCCTGAAGCTGGTCTAGCGTGACTTGTAATCGGAGAATTCTGTTTATGTCTGAGGAAAAAATACCTTGACCTTTCAAACGACTATCAATTTACATATGTTAAAAGGGTTTATGACGAGCGCTATAAAACATGATAAAAGGCTAAGTTTTAACTTTTTTCCCCAGAAAATTCCATCATAGCTTCTGGCGAAGTAAACACGATCTTACATTTATCACCGTCAGCGTGATCCATGGCCAGAAGTAATACCTTTATAGCGCATTGAATATTCCCTTCGAAAGTAAACAGAAACAAAAATTCCAGATTACGAAATCTTCTGTTTCGCACGCAAAACCAAAATACAGCTTAACTCTGGATAATTTCAGCCTTAGTAGCCAGCAGCTGGTACCAAATTAGATGCTTTATCCTTGCAAATGTCCTGCGCCCATCGCCGAAGGATTTTGGCCCAAGTTTGACCAAATAAACATTTTTCCCGTCGGCGGCCATTCTTTTGTTCAAACAGTTAATTTGCTAACTTGACAAAATGCTCCTGAGGGGGGATATGACGAAAAGAGCTGAGAAATGGCCTGTAATTGGCTGATGATGACATCATCCGGTGACAACAATTGGCCGAGTGAGTCGGAGTTTGGGTCTGCTCACCGACAAAACGAAAAAAAACAAGAATTTTTAAAAAAATTAAAACCGCGCTTTTTTAACTCTTTTTCGCTCACAAAAATATTACGTAATGTTTAGCAACAACGTTTTGCGAGAAAACATTATCCGGAAACAATTTAAAAGATGGTTAGGACTTGTTCCCATATCTCAAACCACCCTTGGATACCTTGTGATGCGTACACAAAGTAAATACTGATTATAGGCCTAAGCACTGAAAATACTGATTAGGGTTAGGGTTAATGCTTAACAAATAGAAAACATGTACCGTGTTTGTATCGAGTTATACAAACACGAGTGGAAGTTTGGGAGAACGAGAAATGCTGTGGGAACACGAGCCGCAGGCGAGTGTTTCCACAGCTTTTTCGAGTTCTCCCAAACTTTCACGAGTGTTTGTATAACTCGATACAAACACGATGTACATGTTTTCTATTTCTTTTAGAAAACACCACGACGAGAAAAAGGAAAACAACTTGTTAACTTTGATTATCGAAATGTAAATTCTCTTTGCTCGCGCCATCACTACGTCAACAAGCGCGCGCTAGGTCTGTGTCTCCATCGAGTTATACAAACACGATTTTCAACCAATCAGCGCGCGTGCTTTCTTAGGACTGTTTTCTAAAAGGGGTTAAAGGGCATGTAAACCCAAAAAATGCTATTTTGGGAGCCCCATAGTCGTTTAGCACATACATGACATGTGCCAAATCTGTGGATCTTTTGTTCACTTTAGCCAGTTTTTACGTTGAAAATTCGTTTCAAAGTTCTTAACATCCGCCATCTTGAATTGCGTAATCTTGCAAATGACGTCACGGGTGGACCTTTGGTTACCTGAAGCCATAATGTCTCTCTTGAACACGTTGTGAAATAAGCTCATGTTTACATGGTTTCTTTTGGAAAAGCGCCGCATCTTCGTAAATGGTAAAACGCTGTGTAGTTCAGGTTTGCAGTACTGAATTCGAATAAAACAGGCCATACTATACATAAGTTGCCCAAAAACGCTAATTCGAGGCGGCAGTGGGTGGAATTTGTTCAAGTGAAGAGAGCCAATTTCGTAGAGCCGACTGAGCATTCCGTTATTTGCAACATACATTTTTCTCCGGATTGTTACAAAAAAAGGTTCATGGTGGAAATAGGGCTGAGAAAGCAAAGTCGGCTACTTTCTGGTGCTGTACCGACGATACAGTCTCCAGGAGCAACAAAATCGGCTGGAAAGGTGCTTAAAGGTGCTTCGGATCTTCAGTGTTTACAGCACAAGATGGCAGCGCAACTAGGACATGTTTTACCAAGATAACCCCAGCACCAACGAACAAGTTGCCGATAGGCAATTATGTATCGAAGTCTCCTACACGAAAAGCACAGAGAAATAACTAGTGTACTACAAAATAAAACGAGTTACGGCAGAGGTCAATTGGATAATTGAGCCGCGATAGTTAAAATAAAAGTAAACATATACGTTTCCGGTGTGATTATCTGCTCTGTACTCAGCTGTCTGAATGCGTAATTACTAAGCAGTTTCATGCACCCAAACATCAAGACACGTTGACTGAAATCCTGGATACTCGGTAATACATTTCATTTGTATGTCTGGCCTCTGATCTGACTTTGTCCGATTTTAGCGCAGCAAACACTCTCGTGAGCAGTCGGCATTTGGCTGACATACTTGACACTCGCACCTTTTAGTACATTCAAGAAAGGTCGGGAAAAAGACAACAACAGAACTTCGTGAGCTTCTATTTGCGTGCTAATCTGACTACGTGCCGGCTTCAATAAACATTTCCATCCGCTAAAAATGCAATTTATTTGCAAAATGATTAAATACCAGGCAATGCTTCCAAGGCGGTCTGAGTTGTTGTCATATGGTTCTGGAGCTGGCTTGTTGCTCGTTTTGTCCGACCCTTCGTGGCTCAAATCGATACGGACGCGGCCCAGAGTGTTCCACAGGTACAACTGAATTTTCTGCATCACTATCATGCAAATTCACCAAATTCGAATCACTCTCATCCGATAAATTATCCTCCGAACGACTCCCACTTTCCCGATCCGCTATAGAATTCTCATATGAAATCCCGGTTGCGCAATGTTCGTATTCCACCGCTTACGTCACGAGAGATCGCTATTGTTTTCACCGGAAGTGGATTTTTTCTCGTTAAAGCTGTTTTTCTCCTTAACGAAACCGAAACGAGCAAAATAAATGCCAAATTCGTTTTCTTCGTTGCTGTTTACGTGGAATAAGAAAAACTTGTAGTTTTGGGTTTACATGCCCTGTAATGGTTAGCTTCTTTATAGCGTTCGGGTTTCCGATTAGGTACTTAAATTAAACATACGTCTGTAGTATATCGTCGGTGGTCTAGTGGTTAGAGTGGACAACTGCCGAGCTAGCGTCCCGGGTTCAATTCCACTTCGTCCCAACGAAATTTTTTTAATTTTTTTTTCCGTTTAAAATTGAAGAGACTTGCACTTTGACAACATTTGTTGAGCAGAAACTAAGTCTCTGTGTCAAGAAACTTAGAAATTTCATGCGAGTCTACGTGAATAGGGAGAGGGCAGTTTGAGATATGGAAACATTCTTTGCCTGAAGCTGGTCTAGCGTGACTTGTAATCGGAGAATTCTGTTTATGTCTGAGGAAAAAATACCTTGACCTTTCAAACGACTATCAATTTACATATGTTAAAAGGGTTTATGACGAGCGCTATAAAACATGATAAAAGGCTAAGTTTTAACTTTTTTCCCCAGAAAATTCCATCATAGCTTCTGGCGAAGTAAACACGATCTTACATTTATCACCGTCAGCGTGATCCATGGCCAGAAGTAATACCTTTATAGCGCATTGAATATTCCCTTCGAAAGTAAACAGAAGCAAAAATTCCAGATTACGAAATCTTCTGTTTCGCACGCAAAACCAAAATACAGCTTAACTCTGGATAATTTCAGCCTTAGTAGCCAGCAGCTGATACCAAATTAGATGCTTTATCCTTGCAAATGTCCTGCGCCCATCGCCGAAGGATTTTGGCCCAAGTTTGACCGAATAAACATTTTTCCCGTTGGCGGCCATTCTTTTGTTTAAACAGTTAATTTGCTAACAAAATGCTCCTGAGGGGGGATATGACGAAAAGAGCTGAGAAATGGCCTGTAATTTGCTGATTATGACATCATCCGGTGACAACAATTGGCCGAGTGAGTCGGAGTTTGGGTCTGCTCACCGACAAAACGAAAAAAAAAAAAAACAAGAATTTTTAAAAAAATTAAAACCGCGCTTTTTTAACTCTTTTTCGCTCACAAAAATATTACGTAATATTTAGCAACAACGTTTTGCGAGAAAACATTACCCGGAAACAATTTAAAAGATGGTTAGGACTTGTTCCCATATCTCAAACCACCCTTGGATACCTTGTGATGCGTACACAAAGTAAATACTGACTATAGGCCTAAGCACTGAAAATACTGATTAGGGTTAGGGTTAAGGAGGCTCGAAAGGGTTTTCTTTGCTATATTGCTTGTGAAACGATGGAAGATTACAAAGAAGAATGTTTAATGGTGTGGGCAAACTATATGTCTCCTTGCAGCTCCACTGTTGGGCTATACTTTAAGGGTACTTATGACGTCATATAAGTTACCATGGCAACGCACGAGGTCCACAAAAGCGACCTCTAAATTTCAGTTTTTGTAAATTATCCGGGAAACTAATTGTGACCTACCATTTTTATCTCTTTGTTGGAAAGTTCCCTAAATTCTTTAACTTTTCAGACAGTATGGAAAAATTTTATCTAGTAGAATTAAATATATTTAAAGAAAACGCGTTTTATGGCTTACAGAAAATTCCACTCGATAATTTTCCCCGAAACTTTTTTATCTGAAGTGCCATCACAAATGGTGCGTGTATGCAAAAAATCAAGATAGGTCACCGAGCGAACTTTCGAGCTAAAAACATATGTTTTCCGCAGATTTTACTTCCGGTTCGCGCGATTTTACGCAGTATTAACTTCCGGTGTGCTGATTTTAATACTGATTCAGCTGACGCGTGCATCTTAGTTATGGCGTGTGTAGATTGCGCGCGCGCGTGCAGCTAAAAACCCTTTCGAGCCTCCTTAATGCATGGGGTTAATGGTTAGCTTCTTTATAGCGTTCTGGTTTCCGATTTGGTACTTAAATTAAACCTCCCGGTTGTAGTGTGGTATTGGTGGTCTAGTGGTTAGAGTGGAAGACTGTCGAGCTAGCGTCCCGGGTTCAAACCCATCTTCTCCACGAAATTTTTTTAATTTTTTTTTTCCCTTTAAAATTGAAGAGACATCATTTGACAGCATTTGTTGAGCAGAAACTAAGTCTCTGTGTCAAGAAACTTAGAAATTTCATGCGAGTCTACGTGAATAGGGAGAGGGCAGTTTGAGATATGGAAACATTCTTTGCCTGAAGCGGGCTAGCGTGACTTGTAATCGGAGAATTCTGTTTACGTCTGAGGAAAAAATACCTTGACCTTAATTTCAAACGACTATCAATTTACATATGTTAAAAGGGTTTATGACGAGCGCTATATTCCCTTCGAAAGTAAACAGAAACAAAAATTCCAGATTACGAAATCTTCTGTTTCGCACGCAAAACGAAAATACAGCTTAACTCTGGATAATGTCAGCCTTAGTAGCCAGCAACTGGTCCTAAGTTACATTCTTTATCCTTGCAAATGTCCTGATGTGCATCTCCAACGGAGTTTGGCCCAATTTTGACCAAATAAATATTTCTCACAGACAGCCATGTTCTGTCGGCTAACTTGACAAAATGCTCCTGAGGGGGGATATGACGAAAAGAGCTGAGAAATGGCCTGTAATTGGCTGATGATGACATCATCCGGTGACGACATCTGGCCGAGCAAGTGGGAGTTCGGGTCTGCTCACCGACAAAAACACAAAAAAAAAATAAACCGCGAGCCGAGCAAGAAACCGCTCAGCCTACGGCTGCGCGGTTTAAAAAAATAAATAAACCGAAGGCAGAGCAAGAAACCGCCCAGCCTCCGGCTGCGCGGTTTAACAAGGACAAAATGAGGAATGATTGTAAGATATGTTACATTATTTTGCTTCAGAAAACTTTACTTAAGTGTTAAGAAATCACTATATATATATTATGTTTAAATGATTTTGTAATAACTGTATAGCCAGTAATGTATAAGTTTAATTTAAGTCCCAGATCAGGCTTGGCCTAAAGCGTTTTCATGACTCGTGACGCAGTAATTATATTTTCCTTTAATTTTGTTTACACGAAATCACTCTTTCAAATTTATGAAACATTCTCTTTCCCTTAAAAATAATCTGATTTTACAGTGATTTTTAAGTCCAAATTAGGTTTATGCAAATAAGGTCATTTTGTAAAAGTGTTGCATAATAATGCTGCGAGGAAAGCAGCAAATCTTCATGACCAAAATTTTTCTATACTGTTTTGGATTAAAGATGCTGTTAGGTAATTCACGACGTGTGCCTTAATTCTTAATAGGATACAGGTAAAAATTATGGATTTTTGAAGTTGGGCTATTTTTCGTGTTTTCAGGGGGGTCGAAATTTGAGTAAATTTAGGGCGCGTTCGTTTGGGATATTCCGGAATAAGAATATATTCCAGTATATATTCTGGCTTTTCTGCTCCTGGGAGCAGAATAGCCGGAATGGAAATCCAAGGTATTCCGGAATGAGAATACCTCCCAAACAAACGGTTACTCGCATTATTCCAATTATTCTTATTCTGGATTGATCCCAAACGAAGGCGCCCTTAGTGTCATGTATATCTCCTCCCAATAATTATATTCCCTAAAGCCAAAAACAATTAAAAGTAGGTTCTTAGTGCAAACATCCTGTACCATTATTTATGCTGTGAGCTGTCTACATTTATTGTTATGGTACTCGAAAGTTCCCTCTAATGTGGGTGTGTGTTTTTTGTACTCTGAGACCCCAAAATAGGACCCCCACCCTCCCCCCCCCCCGAAAAAGTGAAAGGAAGATAGAACAAAGACAAAGAAAACTGGATCAAGTAGTAGCTCATCAAGGTCAATGTCCTCACCAAATTTTATTGAATTTGGCCAACCCCCGTTTCCAAGGTCTGACACGCTTTCTCAGTCAGGGCCTCTTAAGAAGAGGTGAGACACTTAAGAAGTAGATGAAAAAACATTGATCCGTTGAAGGGAAGGCTGGAAAAAAAAATGTCAGTTATCGTCAAGAAAGAGCTATGTCGAGACACTTGTAGTATTTATGTGTTTTTTTTTTTTCTTACCAATTTCTTGCTGTCTCCATAAAACTTTTGATCGAGAAAGACCTTTGAAAGAGGTATCCCAAACTTCAGCGTAGTTGTCATTAAACAGAGCTCGTTCTGGTCCGAGTCCCTCCAGTAGCTAAACGCTTGTAGATAATAAGATTTAAGTATTTCGGTAA
>JAHPZR010031149.1:17500-21640 GCA_019787425.1 Platygyra sinensis
CACTGCCACTGCCACTGTATAAATACTAGAAAAATGCTAGTCATTTACGTCGCTGTTTCGCTGCTCATTAAATTCATCAACTTCTTAATAAAATATATATATATATCTTATTAGACGTTTTGTTGTGTAGTATCGCTGAGTATTTTTACGAGTTGTGCCGTATTTTGGCGAGCCCGTAGGGCGAGTCAAAATACAAACAACGAGTAAAAGTTATCAGCGATACTACACAACAAAACGTCTAATAAGAGATTTATTATCCAACAGGCCAAATTGGTATGTTCGAGCGAGCGAATTTGTTGGATATTCAGTATATTCAGTAGGATATTCAGAAGCCGAACGGAATTGGCGCGGACAATCCAGCTAACTGATTGGTCAACGGCAGGAAACCTGTCAAACCGGTCCTCTGGAGTACAAATACCGCGTGATATTTGTACTCGTCTTAAGCGTTATTTGTACTCTGCGAAGTGCAGTTGGATAATTAGACCTATTAGTCCCTCTCTTCTGACAAAATAACGTTCACTTGTCAATTTGTATTGCGGGATAAATCCGTGCACGAACTGCCAGTCAAATAAACTTACTTTTCCAAATGGCAATAAAAACATCACATGGCATTTATGCATTCATCCATCCACTCATTCGTTCCTTCGTTCATTCAGATATTCACTGTTTCGTTCAGTTATTTATTTCAGAGCAATCCTGGCTAAAGCGATTAAGAGTGTATTTCTGAGCCTACTGTAGGGAGGTGATTAAAGAGACAAAAATTTCAGGTACGAAAGAGTTTCTGTAATACAAACAAGACCTTTGCAAGCTCTTTCTGAAATTGAAATATTTCCAACAGTCGAGCTTCTGAATCTTCGGATGCTCCCAGTTTCCGTGTTAAGTTTCTCATCAGACCTTTGTATGCTTCTCGGATCTAAAAAGGACAACAACAGCGGGGAAAAAGAGTTTTAACTCGGACTAGTGATAAACTGTTACTCTAAATAAATACTTTTTGATTAATCAAACAAATAGATAAGAAAATGCGGCAAGCTGAATGGTTACATTTAAACACGAAGACGCCAGCCTCGTCTTGTTAGGAAGCAAAAAAAATCGCACATATATACTTATTACTGTTTACATCAAACTAAACCATTACAACTGACAGCGTGATTTGACAATAGAAAACTAATCCGGGTAGAAAATAGCACCCTCGCGTATAGACTAATAAATACTGTCCTGTCCGTTACATAATGAAGCTTAAGCTTACCCGCAGACTCCTGGAGTCGTTTGTGAAGAGCTCCCTTCGCGACAGTGAGGTGTAAGATTCATGGAACTAGAGCATAGGAAAAACAGTTCAGACTACGATCCTAGAGTAGACATTTGATTTGGTTTACAAAGTATATCAGTGCTTTCCGTGGCGGTGTAGAGGGGTATACAAAATCAACTACATATTTAGAAAACACCCTGTTAGAAAGTGTATGTCGAAAGCCGTTCTTCAATGACTCTATAAAAACTCGGAACTAGCACGAGCTGTTGCGGTAATGGTAATACTGGGGAAAAATTATTTTTAGCATCGACAATAAACCAGTGCGTTTCCTTTTTAAAACGATGTGTTTTCTAAATGATTTGAATAATAAAAAAAGAAAAACACGGTTTTCCATCGAGTTAGGGAAGTTTTGGAGAGAGAGAAATGAGCCGTGCACCATTAGTAAACCGAATTTGAAGACAGCACTCGTCAGTTAATGTGCGAAGGTAACATTGGATCGATACTCTTTGACGTCATGGACTAGACCTTCGATTGGGGGACAGTTTCATTGCTAGATGTTGCGCGACGATGGAATTGAGATCAAAACGTGTAACCTAGCCATGTTTAGAAACCGAATTATAAGATGTGGTTTTTAAATTTGTAACTATTTATTAATAGTTTCTTTTTTTGTATGATTGTAAAGCGCTTTGAGCAAAAGATAAATACATTACTTCGTAGAAAGTGCGACGTGCGGATTTTTATCCACGATTTGCAAAACTTTGCAAAACCAACGAGTGAGCGCAGCGAACGAGTGAGTTTTCAAAGTTTTGCAACGAGTGAATAAAAATCCGTACAAAGCACTTGCTATGCTGTAAGTTGTTTCAGTATTGTATATATAGCGAGAATTAAACATATCCTTTAAATCAGTTTTATTTTTCCCCGGTGACGTATAAAGCTTACATGTCGTTTACATGCAGAACAGCAAAAAATTCAAGACTGATGCAAATGACCGAACGTAATAAAAAAACAAATTCGCTTTCCCGTCCAGCAGCAAGCGGACAAAGAGGCTACACAACGTAAAATACAATACAATGAATTCGTTTTAAAACACAAAGTGTGAAATCTTTTCGCTTGTCCAATGTGGCGCTTCGCGCTGTGCAAAGACAAATTCGGACTCTGTTGACTTACGCTGTGTGTAGAAATGTTCCCCCTTGAATGTTCGCCCTTGAAACAGAGATAAGACTTGCTGAGGTGACTGTTAGCTGAAGCTGAAGTGCTAATGATCAAGATGTTGGATGTATTCCGCTGCAGTTTCCGAAAGTCAACTAAAACGGGAAGCTGAAGCCATGTTTTTGAAACACAAACTGCAAGGGGGCACTGATTTCAAGACCACGCTTCTGGGAAGCCATTTGAGTGTTCTGCTCTGTTTCGCTAATAAGCCATTCTACTGTGGGCGATCATTGGTTATATCTTCACATGTGAGGAATGCTATACGCGAAGTTGATTGGACGTATCGCTTTTTCACATGTGAAAATATAGCACATATAGAATTCTATTTGCAGGGTTTATTAACTAAGATTATCGCTATATATACAATAAATATTTATATAATCACTATAAAAATTTAGTTATTATTGTATTATCACAGTGAAAAGGCGACATTTGTAGCACCTTTTCCTGCTGAAACATGAAGACTGGTGCAAGTAACTGAAGGCGGGGTTTAAAGAAACTCAATCTTACCGTAATGACATTTTGTGAACTGTTTTTCTCATCAAACAAAACTCTCATAGAAAATAGAATCCGCGAGACAAGATCTTTGTGGATCCTTGCGAGATTTGTAACAAAGTCCCAGTCTTTTTCCTCCCAGTTTTTATCTGTGATGCTCCATGATCCGTATTCCTTAATAAGCTTCTTAAGAGGTTCACCTTTAAGTCTCTCGATCTCATCTACGTCCATACAAGAATCATAATACGCTAAAGCCTTCCACACTGCTTCTTCCTAAAACGAAAGAGCGGTAGAACGAGTTGGCTTTATTGTTTTGAGACTAGTATTTATTCTAGTGTGGGTTTAAGAGAGATGTATTTTTTTCTTGCTTAGCTTAGACTCATTTAACTATGTCAGATCACCTAGACAATAACTAATGGTCGCAGTCAACAGCATTATAGAATACAGTTAACATTAAATGATTGACTGATTCCTATAAAAGAGTCTCCTTTTGTGTTTGTTTCACCATTCTACGTGCATCTTTCTCGCAAATCGAGCCAGCAATTCGAGCGTAAATCGAGCAGTTCTTGCGGCACCTGATGATAATATTTAGGAAACTTATATAACATTATAACAGGGACCAACACCCAAAACATGCAAAATTATTTTTTTACGAAGGGCTTTCAAGGTGGCGCTATCTCACTCCGGGTCATGTCTTGGTCCTCACCCACATAATGTAGGTTATGTTACAAGTGGGTACTCGGTGGTTAACTTGAAATGACCTGCATTGCCTGATTTCATACCGTGAGGGACTAGGTACGAGTCTGTTAATTATGGGATTAGCAACTATTGATCCCCATAGTCAGAAAGAGCACATCGAGATTCATAAAATCTCCAAGTTTGGTGTTAATCAGGCTAGTCTTGACTGAGATACAGGCATTTAAAATTAAAACGTAAAAAAATTACAAAGAAATGTATGGAAAACCGGCCAAATCCGGACTTTTGTCCGCATTTGGCCGGTTTTCCATACATTTCTTTGTAAATTTTTTACGCTTTTAAATGCCTGTATCTCAGTCAAGACTAGCCTGATTAACACCAAACTTGGGGATTTTATGAATCTCGATGTGCTCTTTCTGACTATGGGGATCAATAGTTGCTAATCCCATAATTAACAGACTCGTACCTAGTCCCTCACGGTATGAAATCAGGCA